>JAXGGA010000292.1:0-261275 GCA_038373865.1 Uloborus plumipes
GAAAAAGCGTTCAGACTCTGAAAATATTATTATATTCTAAGTAATAATTATTTTATTTTTGAACATAAAAGGTAGTGAAAGTGATTACTTTTATACACTAAATGTAAAATCTGTAATATTTGTCAGTTCAGTAGCATTCTCATCATGTCGGTAACGCTCAAAGACACCCCCCCCCTTAAAAGGGGGGTAAATGTTCACCTTGACCATGCCCCTAGTTTTTAAAAAATATTGTTACTAATGTGTATTTGAAATATCCTATCAATTTAATTTTCTGAATATCTTCAAAAATTGAAAATTTCCATGGTCAAATTGGCACTTTTCCTGATATTCACCCTTAAAATCTTTCTATTAAGTTATTCAAAATTTCTCTAATTATTTAAAATTGAAAAAAAAAAAAAAAAAAAAAACCCTTCACCATGCCGCAAACGTTTTTACAAAATTTTACAGCTCCGCAGGTGGAAAAAACGACTGTAGAGCGTGCAAACTGAACTGATATTAAGAAAAGTTTTAACAAATGTGATTTTTATTTATTTTTTTTGTCACACATTTTTAGATAAATTTATCATTGAAAAGAGAATAAAAGAAAAGTACAGGTGTTTCTTTATTATAAAACTAGCGGTACCCGCACGGGCTTGCCCGTGGTATAAAATTAAAAGTTCATTTGTAAAATAATTGATATAGCAGAAAAAATGCTCTATTTTAGTTATAATTCAACTATAATTCCTTCAAAGTATGATATAAAAATCTGGTATGGATCCCACACTACTTCCTGTTACGTGTAAATTTCTTAGTAGATGACTTAAGTGCTAAAATAGTGCTTGGAGTGATCAAGATAACAATTCAAACATTTATATCCCTAGTTTGCTACGAAACAATGCAAAAAAAAATGTTTTACAATGATTAATCTCCTAAAAATTGCCAATTTTAACATCATTCAGTAGATTTTTCGCAAAATATCGCCAATAGCGCCAAATTGAACCCCCCCAAAAAAAGTTTAAAAAAAAATCGCCAAATTGTCGGCAAATACTTGGCGACCAAAGGCTTGGCGATATATCGCCAAGTGGTCGCACCAATTCATCTGCATTGAAATTAACATTGATTTACTCCATAAAAAGGATAAAACACCCCCTTGGGACATTCGAATGCGACCCCAAGGGGAGATGCACAAAAATAAGCCAAAAGAGAAAATAAGAACAATTTTGTTGCTCACACAAACCAACAAAAACCTTACCAAAATTTGAAAGAAGAAAGTTTCCTTTCCTAGCTTTAAAAACAAAACAATACATTTTCCGAAATGAAACACTTTAAAAAGAACGTTGCAATGTCGCAATTTATACGATACTAGCAGTACCCGCACGGCTTTGCCCGTGGTATAAAAAGAAAAGTTCATTTGTAAAATAATTGATATAGCAGAAAAAATACCATTTTAGTTACAATTCAACTATAATTCCTTCAAAGTATGATATAAAAATCTGGTATGGACCCCACACTACTTCCTTTTACTTGTAAATTTCTTAGTAGATGCCTTAAGTGTTAAAATAGTGCTTGGAGTGAGCAAGATTAAAGTTCAAACATTTACATCCCTAGTTTGCCACGAAACAATGAAAAAAAAATGTTTTACAATGATTAATCTACTAAATATCGCCGATTTTAACATCATCCAGTGGATTTTTCGGAAAATATCGCCTATAGCGTCAAATTGAACCCAAATCAGAAAAAAAAAAATTGCCACATTTGTCGCCAACTTGGTGATATGTCGCTGAATTGGCGTCAAACGCTTGGCGACCAAAAGCTTGGCGATATATCGCCAAGTGGTTGCGACAATTTATATCACTTTTGTCTGCATTGAAATTAACACTGATTTACGCCATAAAAGGGGTAAAACACCCCATTGGAGACATTCAAATGCAACAGAACCAACTCACAGAAACCAACAGACATCTTATAGTCCAGGCTAGAAGGCCATATACCTAAAATTTTTACATATATGACATTTTTTGGTGGTTTCCATATAAATTTGACCTGCTGATTCCGAATCCGTTGAGTGCCAGACGCTAAACCTTGAGCATTTTTGTCAAAATGGCGAAATCCAATATGGCTGCTGTAAAAGGTACGAAGCAAATTAATGGAATCATGCGTGCAATGAAACATTTTAAACACTTAAAAATGATTGTACTCTTTAGTCAAAATATAATTCTATTGAAAATTAATGTTTATGAAAAGTATACGAATAAAAAAATTATCAAAATGGTAAAATTCAAGATGTCAGCCTAAAAAGTTGCAAGGTTCGATTTTCAGGTATAAATCATTTTTTAAACCGTAATTTACATGAAAATAGAATGTTTTAACAAAGATAAACGTTTAAAATGATATGCAGGGAGCATAAAAAGTGTGATTTAGCCTAAAAATAACACTGAAAAAATATTTAGAAGCATTCCAAACTTAAGTTTCGGGATTTTGCCGCCTCAAACCAATTTCCTGCAAGAAACAAGTTTCTTTTGCGAAAAAGTTTCCCACATTGATACAAGTTGCATGAATGCGAACTTCTCACTGGTGTGAAACGTATTTTTAGCTACCAGTCGGAAGGTATATCCAACGTGTTTGTTTAGTGTTTCGCCTTCAGTTGGATTATGGATTGTTCAGATTGACTTCACCCAAGTAAGGGTATGTGCAATCTCTCGATATTGTAGTTTTGGATGAATTGCAAAACAAATAAGCGGCTTAGCTATTTGCTTGCAATTTTTGCCTTAGCACTGGCCATATTTGTCAAACTGCTCCAGGAGCTTTCCTCGTAAGTTAGAAAGGTGCTGAACTGTTACCATCAACCTATCTAAGAGTTTTTGGGAAGTTTCCAATTTCTTGCCGTAAAGTAACTTACTTTAATTTGGAAGGTTTCTAAATTCTTTCGGAATACTACTGACTTTAGCTAAGTAGTGAGTCATAATCACATCAGCTTCTTCATGAGAAACAAAAGCTTGTTGAATTCCAATACCAATCTAATCGGAAAAGAATCGGTACCAGTAATAATTACACATTGACCTGGGGATCGAATATAGTAGACTCACAACAAACTTAATTACTTGCGTCTTATTTGGTACTACTTTCAGTACGATGTCTCTTTTAGAAAGTGGTGATTTATCATTAAGTTGAAAAACACAATAGATATTTTTCTCTTATGTGGCTCGACGTTGTGACGTAGTACTAAGTTTATCGTATCTCTCAAACAGATTGTGTACCGCTAGAATGGTTTGTATCTCGTGCTTAATAAGGTTTTCTACACCATCAATACAATTACTCAAGCAGCTGGCTTTGCGGGTAAAGGTACTGCCCACAATGTTGCACATTCACCAAGAATGATAATTTCTGGACGACTCTTACCGCCTACCCTGAAAACTGCCTTTAGTTTTGACTCTAGTACAGATTTATTAGGACCTCTCATATTTCACTCATTATCAAATAAAGCAGTAGGAAGAGGAGCCAGTTCATGACTAAATAATTTCTGCAAGGAAGCTTTCCCTTGATGACTTCATTAAACCACATACCATTCTTGTGTCCGGTGTATGATTTGAATCACAGATTTTAGTCTTCTTTGGGGTGAACGTAACCATTGTTTTAACCTTCTTAATGTTTAGTGGCATCTTTGAGGCCACGTTTTGTCATATGCATGCCATTGTGTCTTGCCAATTTTTCCCGAGTCCTCTGCATTTAAAGTTCTATCAATACTTTACGCTTAAGTCTATATCACATCAAGAAAGGAAAAAAAAACTAAACACATTTTTGTAGAGATGGTAGGTATAGTGATTTGTACAGTCATTTGAAGTAGTAAAATAAAAAAGGGCTTTCTGTTAAAATAAAGCATCAAAATAGAAAACTTTGCAAATTTTTTAGTTAAGTAGTAACAATTTTTTGTTCTGCTGTCTCACAGGCATTTTTAAAAGTCTCAAGACTTTTTTCTCCTTTTTAGTTTAGTAACAATGTTTTGTTCGGTTGATTCGCAGACGCTTCTAAAGTTATCACAAAACATCTATCGAATATATCTCATTAGCCCTAAGCATTTTTTCGCTTTTTCATTGGGATTTTTTTTTTGTAGTGCTGTTTCTCATACGATTCTATTACTACTGGAAAATATGTTTTTATTTGTCTGGTATGTTTTAAGCCAATTTCTCTCTTCACAGTTTCACAGTAAAAACAAAGCGAAACACTCCTGGAAAATAATGGGCAGTTATAGGCTTAACTTCTGCCAGTAACATACCTGGAAGAAATCAGGAAAGTTTCCTGATGAAGGTCAGAAACCTTGCTAAAGAATTTATAACGCTTCCAAACAAAAGTCAGTCACTTTACGGCAATAAATCGGAAACTTGCGAAAAACTCTTAGATAGGTTGATGGTAGCAGTTCGGCACCTTTCTGGCTTACCAGGAAAGCTCTTGAAGCAGTTTAACAAATATGGCTACTGCTAAGGCAGAAATGTCAAGCAAATAGCTGAGCCGCTAATTTGTTTGCAACTCATCCAAAACTACAATATCGAGAGATTGTACATACACTTACTTGGGTGAAGTCAATCTGGACAATCTATTATCGAGCTGAAGGCGAAACACTAAACAAACACGGGTAGCTAAAAATACGTTTCACACCAGTGAGAAGTTCGCATTCATTCAACTTGTATCAATGTGGGAAACTTTTTCGCAAAAGAAACTTGTTTCTTGCAGGAAATTGGTTTGAGGCGGCAAAATCCCGAAACTTAAGTTTGGAATGTTTCTAAATATTTTTTCAGTGTTATTTTTAGGCTAAATCACATTTTTTATGCTCCCTGCATAGCATTTTAAACGTTTATCTTTGTTAAAACATTCTATTTTCATGTAAATTACGGTTTAAAAAATGATTTATACCTGAAAATCGAACCTTATAACTTTTTAGGCTCACATCTTGAATTTTACCATTTTGATAATTTTTTTATTCGTATACTTTTCATAAATATTAATTTTCAATAGAATTATATTTTGACTAAAGAGTACAATCATTTTTAAGTGTATAAAATGTTTCATTGCACGCACGATTCCATTAATTTGCTTCGTACCTTTTACAGCAGCCATATTGGATTTCGCCATTTTGACAAAAATGCTCAAGGTTTAGCGTCTGGCACTCAACGGATTCGGAATCAGCAGGTCAAATTCATATAGAAACCACCAAAAAATGTCATATATGTAAAAATTTTAGGTTTGATGACATTTCAATTGACACTAGCCTGGACTATTACCAAAGTTTAAAAGAAGAAGAAAGTTTTCTTACCTAACTTCAAAAACAAAATAACACATTTTCCGAAATGACAGAACGATGAAATATCGCAATTTATACGATATTATTGAAGGTTCTTGGCGCTATTTAAAAAATCGCCACCTTAGTAGCTAATTTGGGATACCTTGGATAATTCTGAACCCCTATCCCTTCCATAAATAAAGAAACTTACGTATTATCACTTTTGTGAAAGAGAAATTGTCGCCAAATGTTGAGGTATTCTCTATGAAGCTGATTACTTTTTGGCGATCTGAAATCAATTTGAATATTATATTTGGCGCTAAAAGTACACCATTCCTTAAGGCGTTAAAATAATTTCCAACATTGCGGTATATCATAGCAAATAGTTTGGACATGAAAACGAACCATTGATTGGATGTTTGGCGAGAAAATATAGTAACACACTTTGATTGAAAACAGCAATAGATATAAAGAACAAAATCGTGTTCGTCTGGAAAATAATGCATGACATCTAAGCCTCTACAAATCTAAAGGAGTTCCGAAACATGAAATTGAATCTCATTTGTTTTTAAAAAACGACTAATCTGTTAATCAAATACCTTTTTTATCCTTTATACTTGGGATAGTTA
Source organism: Uloborus plumipes (assembly GCA_038373865.1). NCBI lineage: Eukaryota > Metazoa > Arthropoda > Arachnida > Araneae > Uloboridae > Uloborus > Uloborus plumipes. The sequence continues at coordinate 5,884 of JAXGGA010000292.1, forward strand.
TTGGGAAAACTTCCATTATTGAGGGCTCTTGGCGCGATTTAAAAGATCGCCAAAATTACGGTAGCAAGCAATTCCAACTATCTGCCAGAGAGTTGAGTTGATACACTAAATACTCGATTGGATTGATGAAAGCCTTCGAAAATGGAGTTTTAAATTGAAATTACAAAGTCAGAATCAGGTCTAAAATTGAGATAAAAAAATAACTACCCATCGGGTTTTGTTGAAACTGGTCTCTAAACCTTCCCAGTACCAAAAGGAACAAACGGTGAAAATTTCAGTCGAATCTCCCGGGTAGTTTCTGAGATCTTAGGGAACACACACACACACACATACACATATACACATTTACCAACATTCATTTTTATATATATAGATTTGGTTAATCTTTGTGCTTTGGGTACCCCTTTCTCACTAAATGGGCGATAGACGCGCCTACTAATGTTTCCAAATGTTGCCAAAATCAATATTGCTGAAATGCAAAATCTAAGAAAATGAAAAAAAAAAAAAAAAAATCCGCCAAATCTTTGAATTAAGTCATTAGTATATTGGAAACAGGGTTGCCAGAAAAATACTACGCTCCTTATTTGGGCCGAAAAAATACTACCGTAGTATCAAAAATACTACGTCTGGCAACGCTGTAGAAAGAACGAAACAAAAATAAGTATGAAAACGTAACAACATGAAAAGTTGATTTCCGTTGATAAAATAATTCATTTCATCTCTATTTTCAAACAAATTTTATTCTTGAGTTCAACCATTTTAGAATCGTTTGGCTTGCTTTACTGAAGGTAAGCCTTGAATTCCGGGATTCTAAAAACAATTGTTACAGCTCTCCTGATGATAGTAGAAAGTTCAAAAAAAACTTCATTTTTTGCAGAAAATTTCAAGCTTTCGAATGACATAAGACTTGAAAATGTGTATGAAATATTTCTTCCCTATTTTATCGAATTTCCGCTAAGAATTCGAGTAGAAAAAGAACGAAATGGAATTTTCGAAAAATCGCTTCGAGGTGCAAAACTACATGCTATAAACTAATTTTGTGCCAAGTGGCATGAAAAACGACCGAACGGTTTTGGCGCTACGCGCGTAACAGACAGACAGAAAGAAAGAGAGACAGACAAACCTTCAGCTTTATTATTAGTAGAGAAGAGATAGAGATAAAAAGTAATAATTTTCAGTTAAACAAAAAATGTTCGCTGTTACATTAAGTATACAGGAACTTATATGACTTGAAAAAGAAACTGCACTAGTGTAAACCTGGAGAAGGACCATGCGTTAAAATTTCACCTGTTCCGAAGAATATCCTTATCTAGGACAGGTTCTTTTTTTCTTTGCATTTTTCTGACGACAGTTCACCGACATTTTAGCAGTTTAGTAAAATAGATAAAGTATTTTAATTTAAATTTTAAATATATGATTGAAGAATTCAAGCAGGCGAAATTTTCATGCCCTGAGCCTCCTATAGCTACTATAAGCCCTGAGAAGTGGATATTCCATCCAAAGGATTAAATATAAACCGCATATGTAATCAGTAATGCGAATGTTTCGTGAATTATTCTCTGTTCTGAGGATTTTCACTAAAACTTTTCCATCATTAGTTCTCGCTTGGAATATAAACTGTTGCAGGAATTTAGTTAGGATGAAGTACCACGCACAGCTGCGCTTATCTTGCGCCAAAGATAAATATTGTAATAGGTAAAGCAGTGGTTGATGTAGGGAAAATATAGTAAAATTTTTAGTGCATTTGAAACTGTCATTTGTAATTTTAAATCAGATTTCATATGTATGCAGTTTAAGTTTTTTTTTTTTTGCAATTATTTAGAAGGGCTCGGGCGTAAATAGTGGTATCTGACAAAATTGTAAAACTCGAATTATTTGGTGAAAACAATGGTATGTGGGCACATATCAACAGAAATATTACAGAGTTTAAGGATAAACACATCCCTTAAGAATGTACCTACACATACGCACTTTGTTTTAAAAACCAAAGTACTTCCGGCAGTGATTTTTCGAAATTTTCACAAGTCATACCTTTGATTTTAAAAATGTAGTTACCACTATTTACACTCGAGCTCTTAGGTAAGCATGGGATGAAATAAAAGAAGTAATATGTGGCCAGTATTATAAATCATACTCATACACAAACCGAAATAACGCCTTGTTTCAGTGTTTTTTTGCCATGACTGTCGCATGTCGCATTAATAGATAAAATGCAAGTAATTTAATAGTAAATATATAGGCTTATGTGCATACATACACACAAGATGCAATATCCACTTCGTTTCCATCATCTGAACAAAATGTTCTTAAACGTAATACTAATGAAGCTTAAATTTTCCATTACTGAATATATTATTTAATATTTTGTTCATCATTTTCACAAGTACTTCACTATTTTAATATTTGTATTTTTATGCATAAAATCATGCATTACATAAGAATACATAAGAAATGAATCAATAAAGTAATAAATGAGCTCCAAAGCATTTTCTCTTACGCCAATAAAAGACGGTAAAACTACTGTGAAAATTCGATATCAAACTTTTTTTTTCATTGATCATTTCTTCAAATGATATGACGATAACATTCAGCGTTTCATTTATTGCAAGGTTTTTTTTTTTTTTTTTTTTTGTCAAGTAGCCATAAGGCGTTAGTAATGAGAACCGGAATTGAAATTAATTCTAACACCAAAAGTCTCCAAAAGACACCAAAAGACGTTATTTGACAAGACTGAAATTCTCGGTTCTCCATGAAAATATTCCTTAATAATTACATTTTTCGCTTTGAGAGTTTGTATTTTGTGTGTATTAGTGTTTTGAACAGTTTAAGTTCAAGAAGTTGACTTTCAGATATTTGGAATTAATTTCGATTTATTTTCCTCATCCTATGTGCTTTTCTGAAGGAATAAAAATATTTTCATGTATCGGAAATGTTTCACACATTTTAAGAAATAGATTTGAATTGAACTAAATGCCGGAAAGTTGCTCAGAGTTCTAAAGCACTGAAGAGAACCCACGGTAGAAATGAAACCGAATCCTTTAAGCAACGTTCGAAAATAAATTTAAATCCCCATTACTTTGCTATCGCCATTTTCAAGTCATTAATAAATGTCCTTTCGGCCCTAAGTAATGGGGAGCGAGGCTATTTTTTTTTATTCGTTCCAACTCCTTTCAATCTATGACAACCAAATAAATGAATCGAACTTTTATTTTCATTCGAGATGAAAGCTCTGAAGAAGAAAACGGAAAACCTCCCGAGAAAAAGATTCTTTTTTTATTTTCTCGGATTATTTTTTCGCCTTTCACGCCCTTTGTTCGTGTATCTAAATTTCATCTCCAGATTGTCATCCATTTAGTAGATTAACGAGATGAAGAAATGGTTTTCTAGAGCGGGGGTTTTGTTGATTATTGTCACTTTCTGAGATCTAGATATGGAAGTTTCGGGCAAACGAGAATCCAGGAAGCTTAACTGTAGGAGGGCATTATGGGTGAATGGAACAATTTGATGTTAATGTCTCCCAATCCTTGCAAGTCATTACCAGAGTACATTAGCGACATTCACATGACACTAATAGTATTGTCTCTACAACGGGCTTTTTTTCTCCTTAATTTGTGTTAGGCCGCGCCATAAAAGAAGTAAAGCGTGATAACTAATTTCTTTAGCACGTCTTTGTCTAAGCAAATGGCAGCATTCTAAATAGTATTAAATCAGAATTTGAGTAGAGATAAACTGAAATGTTACTTAATACTTTTTTGCTGCATGTATGTAGTTTAATGTCGTTCATTTGTACTTTTTTTTTTTACTTCCTTGTAAAGGAAGAGAGTTTGCGAAAAAGTTCTTGCTCAAGTTTCAAACTAAATAAACATTGTAATCACACATGAACATAGTAGCTTTCTTGGTTTTGTACAGTGAAATACCATCCCTACATAATAGAATGAATATCCCCCCCCAGCCGTAATATTAATGAATACTATGATTAATTTTGTTACAAGTCCAAATCTAATACCAATCACAAGAATATAGTGTTGTTGCCAATTTATTAATAGAAAGTCCTGTTGTTAAAATATTTTACAAACAGCTGTAGTTTGGGAAGCCAGATATGAAATTTGACCATCCTCATTTCCATTTAAACCAGTTTTGTCGTGATGTGGAGCATCTATAAGCTCCGAATTTTTCGCATTGAAAAAGGCGTTCCTTATGACGCCGAAACACGTGTCTGCAGTATGCCGGCGTATTAATGACTCATGAACGTTGGAATTATAGTTTACAATTAGCTGCATTGTTAAGAAAAATGTACTACTACTTTATTCGTTCGTTCAATTCTCTTCCACGTATCTATTTCATCAGATGAGAGAAGTTTGTTTAGTTTTTTAAATCAGCTTTATATGTTAAAAATGGTACATATGTCGTTATTGGCAGTGTTAGTTAATTTAGAAAATATTCACTAGATGTTAGAAAGGTCGATGCTGGTTTTCGAGAAAGTTGGCTCGTTTTATTCTTTACGTAAATTTCTGGCTATAAACGGTTGTAAACTGAAAATTCAATTTTAGATCTAATATCAATAAAATAAAGCACATGTAAAACATGTTTTTTTTTTTTAATGAATAAATACAGGCGTTTTTTGTTTAGGTTTAAAAGAAGATTTACTAAAGATCATTGCAAAGTTTTTTTTAACGTTTTGCAATTTAGTATCAGTCACAACCATCAGGGATATTTACTACCGGTCCGAAAATATATCAGTCTAAGTTTATCAGAGAAGTCAAAACACTGAAAAGTATGTGAATAATAAATGCATAGCTATCACTGAAGGTAATATTTGTGATGTTTAGCGTAGAAGTCCATGATTATCTATTTTCCCCATAAAGCCCCTCCACGGAGCTAGACGAATCTGACCTTCCTTGATGACCTGCTAGCTGTCATCAGTAGCTCTTAGCAGGATAAGAAGCGCAGCTGCGGAGGACTCATTGTTTACAAGAGTTTACCAGAGATTTTTAAGTTCCCAATACTCTGGTGAAGCTCTTTCAGAAGCCCTTACTGATGTATGAATCTAAATAACCGGCGGAACTTTTTTTTCTTGTACTGAGCGTGGGAAGCCAATCTTGTGAAGGCGTAAAACGAAAGAAAAACAATGAGTTTGGCAAGATTAGAAGGTATGACGTAATAGTTATTGAGATTTTAGGGGGGGGGGGCAGGGGAGGACATGGGAGTTCACTTTGACCTCCCGAAAATTTCTTTATCCGGAAAATTATGTCTGACGGATAATCAAATTCGGGGACATAATTGGAATTTTTAAATGTGCGAATGCCCTTTGCCACTGAACTTATTCCTCCCACGTCGACCAATTAAGCTGAAGAGTTTAAGTTTTGGAAAAACAAAAACAACTAAACGAGTTTTTTGTGAAAACTAAAGATGTGTACTAATATTATGGTTTGAAATTGTTTTCAATGTATGAGTGTGTTATTGTGTGTTATTTTTAGCTTTTGCATATTTTTTACTTTCAGTTTTAGCTATAATTTAAATGTTTCTACAAGTGTTATTGATATTTTTTGTTGCTGCATACACTATACTACCCTGCAAGGTTTCTCGACAAAAACATCGTGACGTCAGCGTGACGTTAGCCTATGAAAATCGAGCTAGATAAAACGTCAGTGTTAACTTAAGTTGCTGTCTAGTATAGTATCGTGTTTTACCTATTTTGATTATTATCCGCTTTTACTTTGCGACCCTATTCAGCGGATAATCAGGAGTTTACTGCATTGCAACACTAAATTGCTCAAAATTGCAGCGAACTGCATATTTGTGTTTTGGGGCCACATGGCCCCAAAGACACCAGACAAAAAAAAATAATAAAAATCCTCTATTTTCTTACCTTTTCGATTATTTAGGTGCTTTCTATCCCTCAATAAAGTAATGCTGTGTTGTTCGGAATCATTCAGTTTACTTACAAAGTTAATTATAAGAGCCTTTAAAGCAGTTCCTTTCATTAAAATTTGAAATCTTCTCCTAGTAACTCGTGCTTATTCATAATTCAAGCGATGCGGTAATACGCGCATGTTATTCTGCTGTTTAAATAATTATTTAGCTAGTGTGTTCTGTGCTTAATCAGTTGATGATGACATAATTCTGTCTCAGTAAATGTTTTAATTATTGAGTTGCTTCAGTCGCAAATATCTATTAGTTGACTTTGCACGCATAATGTAGTTAATTGTACAAGTGTTTAGCAGTGGTTTCTTCAGGTACTGAAAAATAACTTGCTGTTGAGGTCTTATTTTCGGATGATAAGAATTGAGTTGAAAATCACAAAAATAATTAAATGCGTAAAATATATATATTAAATTATAAATGAGTAACCTTTTAGTTAAGGTAAACCTTCAATCGCTGATCCAAGATGCTTCAAAAAAAGCAGCATTGAAATTTCCTTTTCGAAAATTGCTGATGTGGATGAGATTTTTAACTCATTCTTTACTTTGACATAACCAAAATGAACTAAAATCGCATTTCCAAGACTATTTCGAAAAATTCTCTGTAGATGGAGAATGATACTACCCAGAGGCAGATCTAGGGGGAGTCTTCTTTTTTCCCCCTATAGCTGCTCAGGAGAACCAGCTTTGACTCATAAGCACTTAAGCAACGATGTATAAGTTTTGCCTTGTGGCTGAAAAATCATTGATCTGGCAGTGTATCATCGAATATCCTCTAAAAAAGCGTTTTTAGATCTTCCGAATTTTCGAAAATTGTTGCGAGCAAGTCTCAAAGCCCTACCCCATCTTGTTTCACTACCATAGTTAGGTCCTACAATTGGGCGTTTTTTTAATTTCAATTTTGGAAGATTAAAATATTAAAAACCAATTTACCATAGCTGGGTCCTACAGTTGGCACTTTTTAAATTTCAATTTCGGAACATTTTCGGAAGAAGGGTACCCCTGAATGTCCTCCGCCCTAAGGTCTAAAATTTCTTTGTTGGGCTTCAATTATTTTTTACAAATTTCAGGAGGAGGGTCTGTTTTCCAGCTTATCAAACATCGTCAAAGATTGTCTAAAATTTGCGTTATTGGTTTTTAGTTTCGAAAAATTTCTGCATAAGACTCCAAATCATATCTCTTTTCGTACTGTAACCAAAGATAACTTACAATCGTGTAAAAGAAAAAAGAAGAACGATGTATCAAATAAAAAAATAGTAATGAATTAAAGGCTCAAATAAAAGTTTCACTGAGGAATCCTCTGGAGGACACAGCAATTCTGTATACACACTACAACAAAACAGCTGTTACACAAAAGGCAGAACTATTTTCAGCCGTATATTCAATAAACTGATTATACTGAGTGTACTTAATATTGTTAAACATCATTAATAGTAGATAATTATTTCTTGCATAAATGAGTTAGGGTTATCTGAAGGATGCACGAGTCGTTCAAGACCAAACCCGTTAAGTCCACTTTTTATGAAAAAAAAAAAAAATTTAAAATATAAAAGTTCCTTTACCAATGGATTAAAGGCTATACAGATCAAAAATTAGATTAAGTAATGTTTTAAATAAATATATTTTTGATTCACAGTTCCGCCTCTGGAGCTATGCATCAAAACGGTTTTTATCCGAAGTTTTCTCCAATTTAGCATCGGCCGCCGATGTCGATGGATTAATTTTTCAATCATCAATGACGATTCATCTGTCGAGCCTTACTATTTTATCAGATGAAATAGCCATATTTTGCGTTTAGAAATCAAATGTAAGTGCTAAAAATGTATGTTTAACATAATTTGCAGTCTTAAATAAAAAGAATATTGATCAGATGATTAACTGTCGGTTTTAGTGTGCAGGAAAGTAGGCTGATTTTATTCTGAACGGAACTTCTTGTTTATTTATACTAATACAAAGCGTGTTTAGTGCATTACTTCAATAAATAATTGTTTCTAATATTACTAGTAGATATTTTTCACAAAGTAGCATTTTAATTTTCCATGTTAAATTATTTGAATTACGCTACAATACTTTTACTACAACCTCAAATTTTAAAATCGTAAAATAACAAAACATTTGCATTTTTATACATAAATCTGCTGCACTTTTCATTCCAAAGAACAAAAAGTTATTTTTATCTTAAGAATTACCCATTTATGGAGATTTCAGAAAATATTCCTTTGAATGTCTAAATGTGAAAATGTTACAGGCAATTGCAATAGCGATTATTAAAGACTTAAAATTCGATGGCTTCAAAAATCTCAAATCTAGTTGGCAACCACAAAAAAATCCTTATAAATTTTTGTGTAGCAGGGGAGTGTTAGGGAAAGGAGAGTATCGGAATAGAAGATCTGTATTTGATGCATTAAACGTCAAATTATTGTCAAAATAAAAGAGAAAAATAATTCTTAAGTAAATATGATACAGAAGTGTGTTCAGGTGCTGTTTCAAGTACGGACTCCTCTTCCCTTCAACTGTCAGAGAAAATAGAAAAGCAGCGATTTATAAGGAACACTTAACGTTTTGTTGCACCTTTGGGAACAATTTAAGTCATAATGCTACAAACTCTATCATTTAAGTACACCTATTTAGGAAAAGAATCGATGTTTTTCGAAATCGTGTTGTATGTATAAACGTGAAATGTCTGATCTCTAGAGTTTCAATGCGCTTGTTATATGTCCCAATTGAACTAATTATTTTGATGCTTGTTTAGCATTGTAGCGTTTAGTATCAAAACTAGCTCAATCCATTAACTTTTAGAAGTGTAATAATCGGATATTTCTTTGTCTTATCACGCCCCGCAATGTAATTTGAAACGAGTCCTTTTCAAAAATTGCTGCTAGATGTCCGTTTTAATTAAAAACTAGCTCAATTCTTGTTTTTACCGTGCTGCCACTGTAAAAACGTAAACATAAGCGTCACATTAGCAATGTAATAATAGAATGATTAATCAACTCGATTTTTTTATCGTACAGGCTAGCAAATTACATAAATTGAAATAACACATGATTTGAAGGAAAAATAAAATAATAATCCTAAATATAGTTTAAAAAAATTAAAAAATACGCTTTTAGAGTGAATCAAACTAAAACGAAGTTTCAAAACTGTTGAATATCCGCTTAGTTTACCTGCGCTTATAATGCATCAGCACGTAATATAGTTAAGCCTTTAGTAATAATAATAATATTGAATTATAGTTTTATATTAAATATATTAATATTTGACATATCTTCGACATATAATACTTTTATATTTGCAAAGAACGTGAATTTTATCTTTTATTCAGAGTTACATACAAACTGAAACACTAAAATACAGCAGCACATGTGATATAGTTGAGCCTTTAGTGTTAATCTAAAAAAATATATTAAGATGACGGGCTCTGTTTGTATGTATATTTGTACTGATGGCTAGAAGCCCCCACAGCACTTACAGACCTGAAACTTCGGCACAAAATTCGAACGTATTCCAGTAAAATGCACCTCAAACGCCGGATTCTAAATTTTAAATTAGTTATTTTTAAATTAATTAATTAACCTCCTTTTTGGTGTACTTCACCTAATTGAGGGGGAAAAACTTTCGCCCACCCTTAACGTTATACATCGTTGGGATGGGTTTTTTTTTTTCTGAAAAAGAACAGTTTTAGCGCGTTTCTCTCCGTTAATTAGAACAGGAGATATTAATTTCTCAAATTTAGTAAATTTTCAAAGCTTAATTATATATGCAAAACTTACAAGGTCCCATTTTCCAGATAAACTGCTCTGTCGTAACTGAAGTTACATAGTAATTTAAATTTGTGCCTTGTGGATTTAAGCCTTGAAAATTGACTACATTTGTGTAATTAATATCTTCTGTTACCAGCCCCGTCATTTAGGGGGGAGGGCAGGGGGGTCAATTGCCTCCACCCTTACTTTGGGAAATCAATGTATTGGCATATAAGTGGGCTTGGTTTTGCCATTTTTTGGTAAATTTTGCATTGTGTATGCACCCTTTGCTGCCCCCCCCCCCCCTGGAAAAATTCGAAATGATGTCCCTGGCTGTTACTTACTTAACCTAATGACTTTTGATTTATTTAGCGAATTGTGTGTTTTAAACTTTAAACAGGACTTTTAGTGGAATTTAAAAGGTTATGGGGCACATTTGAATTAAATAATATAATAATTATACTTCAGAGGGTTGGAGTGAATTTAAATTTATTCAGTTGACTTCCTTTGTATTTATTGCTCGGGCATTGCGGTGAGGGTACTGCTAGTAGTAGAACGTGAGTTTATCTTTTATTCAGAGTTACATACATACAAACAAACCTACATGTGAAACTAATAAGAGGATTAAAAAAGGCTAATTTACTTCAAACGCTGTTCAACCCAAATAGTTTTTATGCTGAACATAAGCAATACAATGTACATACAATAATAAAAATTTTTAAAAAGAGAACAAAAATGAAATCGTACAATATCGGAAAAATTAAGGGGCCAGAGGATGTTTTTTTTTTTTTTTTTTTTGTCTTAAATTTTGAAGGTAAGTTAAACTAGTTTTGATATTGAACACCTTAATTTAAAGCGAGTCCAATGAAGTTGAATCTATTGCGGTTTAGGACTTAAAAAACAAGTTAATATGATAATTAATATGTTATCAATAAAGATTATAAATGAATTACGTAATTTATTTTTCTTTTCTTTCCCTTTGTTTTCCAATGATCGTCTTTTTACTGAGTTGTTCATGATAGACATGAGTAATGCGCTACTTTATCAAAGAAATAATGTTCGATTTTGTCAATATAATAACATTGTATTGATTTTTGTAACACTGTTATCATCTTTTTCATAGTCAACTTAAATGAAAATTAACATAATATCTTACATCGAGACGAACTTTTCTTTCGTGACAATAGTTCAAATTGTTCTGGAGTTCAAAAGCTTGATAATAGAAATGGGCGGAGGAGGAGCAAAATAAATATGCTAAAGAAACTGAAAAAGGAAAAAAAAATATCGTGAAATGCAAATAGGAGAGAAACCTTGGAGAGATGGGAAAACTGAGTCAGTAATGAAAACAAAAGCAGCACAATTACCAAGACACTTGACTTTTAAAGTGTTTATGCAACAATGAAACCCGTGTACCAGTGTTCTTTAAAAAAATGATAAACATCGCCTATTATTTTAAATATTTAATTCTTTTGAAAAATTAAAAAACATCGGCTATTAAATGTGTTAAAAAAAGTAGTGTGGTGTCCACAGCAGATTTTTTCCGTTTGCAGTGCACACCACACAACTCCTCACTTACCCCTCAAGGATGTAACCATTTGAGGTCAAAAAAGAGACAACATTATAATAGTAAACCATTCTAAATTTATCGTCTGAAAAATATATTTTACTTCATTATTAATTTATTTCAATATAAGGTAGAAATTCAAGTGAAACATGGACGATCGCAACTCACCAATCCAATCGCAAATTCCCAAATTTGGATACGTTACAATCGCTACGAGATGCGATTCCAATGTTATTCGACTTCTAGTAGCGATTACAATTTACGATCGCCTCGAAGCGATTGCAATGGTGGTTCACTTGAATTCGGCCTTAAATCGCAGTAAACGGCTTGAGTGAACAAATTTGGCTCTTACTTTATCGTTTGCTGGTTGAAGTTTGTTGATGTTTATTGTTTTTATTATCATTGTGAAGAATAATGTACGAAACTTCGACGACCAAAACCTAAAATTTTTAGAATAAGTTGAGTTTAAAAGAAAAAATTGCTCCAAATATATTTTTATAATGTGATTATTTATTATTGGAATGTAATTTGCAGCAGTAATTGAATTTAGTTGGCGAAAAAGTAAAAATGACAAGCACTACATTCTTTATTGCAACTCTAATTTTGCGAATTTTCAATTTAAATTAATTATTGGATTCGTTGCAGTCCTTGACCAATAGTACAGGGAGAGGTGGAACAAAGACCCACCAACTTACACAGACTGTAAGCTGTCCAATGAGACATCTGCCTTGACATCTGCAAAATTAAAATGTTTTATCTCTTTGGATAATTTCTTAAATTTTTATGACGTATTGAAGATGAGAAAAGTGACATCTTTAAGTTCTACAACCAATACCAGAATTGCGAATTCCATTCTTCTATTTCCATCTGCGTATCACCCCTTCATGAAAATGGACAATTCTAAAAAGAGGAGGAGTCAAGTGCCATCTCGTCAAAGCCACACTCTACAGTTTACGTTAGGAACAATATTTTGAAATTCATTGCTCATTTACCTTTCAAAGTATGAAAAAAGTTTCACTTTAAGCAATTAATATATAATTTACATTTTTATACAAACATTTTCCAATAGTCTAACTGTAGGGAATGTGGGTCAAAGTAAAATGGTAAAGTATTTTTGCATTTTGAGCGTTATCTATCTATCAATATTTTAACTAAATTCCTAGTCATATAGTTGATTCCTGTCAAATAACAAGTAGCTCCAAAGATCAACGAAAAATAAATATGCAAGCCATTTTCAAAATTTGTTGAAATATTCCTTGTTTTTCAAAGCTATTTCTTGTTATTATAAAATGATAAATTTTTTTCAACTATCATTTAAAATATCAATTGATATCTACTGCTATCCAGTGCAGTTCTTTTTTTTATACTAGGCATTCTTTGATTTTTAATGTTCAATGTAATTTGTCAAGTGCACTCGGGCAAAGAAGATGGGACGAAGTGAAATAGTTCATTTCGTTTACTTATTCATTCATTTATTAAATCACGTATGTATTTCTTCATTTATTAATTTATTTACATGCTTTTACTTAATTATTTACTCATTTACTCACTCATCAACTCATTTTCTGATTCATTCTTTGTTTCATTTACTCATTTATTTTCTCTCTCATATTAGTTAATTCATTTATTTACTTATTCGTTTATTTTTTATTAATTATTTTTTCGTGTACTTACGCATTCATTTGATGAAACTTACTGGTAAACGTCAAATAGAAAATTTTTCATGACAAAAATAGTTTGTTTTTCATTTTGCACCATGATTTTTTGAGTTGAAAATTTTCCAAATGTTTTTGAAAGTATAAAATAACTGCCAAAGATGAAAAATAATATTTCAACGAAAGTCATATTACAAAAAAAAAAAAAAAAATTCTTTATGTGTAATAATTTTTAGAACAAATTTCCCATTTGTTCCTTTTGAACCAGGTAAGTAAACTTATCTATTTCACTTTGTCCCACATTGCCCAACATTCTTAGAATTAGAAATGAATGACATCGAATGAGTAGACAGAAAGACATCGATTTTAAAATCTTTATTGAAGTTAAAAGCAAAAGTCATATTTATGGCTTTAACAGCATAAATAATCTAATGCTTTAACAGCCTTTAAATGATCTTTAAATTCAAAATGTTCCGTGAAATGGCCTTTCTCATTCATCTTACAATCTAAATAGCTGTGAAATGATGATGGTTGATTCACCAGAGAGCAAAAATGAATTGAAATGCATAATCAAGAATAGGAATCGCTTATTTCACCAATTTTATGCTTCATCAGTGATTATAAGGTTAACTTTAACGATATGTCTTTTATGTCCGAGACTAAGACGGAAAAAAAAAATTGCTCTTTTTTCAGATTTTTTTTTCTCTATTGGCCCACTATACCGCTTTATGTTTAAAAAGTTTTTCTTTTTAAGTCAACAAAATAATCGCTTGCTGTCTCGCCGCTACCTTTATGGAGCTAATAAATAAAGCAAATGATCTCCAAGTTGCGTGAATTAATTCCACCCGCATTAATAGTGAGCTTAACAAATTCAATCGCTTAGTGCAAGGTGAGTGGTCTATGGTATTCGAAACCGCGTAAATAAAAAGCTCGTAAAACGATGCTCGCTTCAAGTGTCGTAAAGTGGCGTTGTGGAAGGAAGGCATTGTTTCTTCACCTAGATTTATGGCAAGCGGTGATTTTGGCAACATTTTTCTTGGAAGTAATCCTCGTTCCGTTTGGGATAAAGTCTCGTGGCAGAAGAATCGTTTGTCTTCCTGCCATTCGCTTTTACACTTCTTTTCACTTGGACCGAATTGCGCGGACGTTTTTATACGGGCTGATAGACTTTTCAGGGTGGAAGACCAGCTGTTGACAATGATTTCAATATATTTTCCTTGTGCTAATTGACGCGAAGTACTGGTCTTACCTCGTTTCATTGCGGCTTTCAATTATCAGTAATTTATTATAATGAAAATTAGAATTCAATTTTTTTGTGTACAATAAGTATGCTGCTTTCTGAAATTAAGAGTGCTCCTAAATTCATTAAAAAAGTGCTTAGCTGCACTTTAGTAAAATCATGCATTTTTTTTAATGATTTGTTTTCAATTAATTTGGAATGGAGAATATCAGCTATTGACAGTTTGGACTGCAATTTCATGTTTCAAGAGAACTTTTTATGAAACTTTCAACGAAATGGCAGATTCCCCCCCCCCCCTTTGTTCTCACCTGACTTTACCACTTTTACCTTATGGTCTAAGCACCGATTTATATTGACCTACCGCCATCGAGTCTCTAAGTCAAGTGAATATTTCATACAGCATGATACGCTATTGTATATATACAGGGTGTCCACTCCAATCGTGGACCAATAGCTAAAATCTAAACCGTTAGAGATAAGCATATAGTTTATTTAGGAAAAAATCTCCAAATTTTGAAAGGAATTTTGGGTGTATTCAATGTTTTTCAAAAAATCAAATTTTGAAAGAGTTACGAAATTTAAATTTTTATACAGCCCCCCAGTCCTATCAATCATATTTAGTAAAACATTCTTGACACTGTAACGTTTAAAACTAAAAAAAATCACTCTTCTACCACAAAAATTGACCGAGTTATGACGTTTTGAAAAATCAAGATTTTGAAGGATTTCGCATACGGTCCCTTAAGCGATCTCTCGATGACGTCATGAAACAATGCAAAATCTTGATTTTTCAAAACGTCATAACTCGGTCAATTTTTGTGGTAGAGGAGTGATTTTTTTTTAGTTTTAAACGTTACAGTGTCAAGAATGTTTTACTAAATATGATTGATAGGACTGGGGGGCTGTATAAAAATTTAAATTTCGTAACTCTTTCAAAATTTGATTTTTTGAAAAACATTGAATAGACCCAAAATTCCTTTCATAATTTGGAGATTTTTTCCTAAATAAACTATATGCTTATCTCTAACGGTTTAGATTTTAGCTATTGGTCCACGATTGGAGTGGACACCCTGTATGTATACTAGCTGACCCGGCTACGCGTTGCTGTGGCTAAGGTATGGGTTAAACTATAATGTTTCAATAGAAACGAAAAACTTTATTACCGTTATAGAGATCAACTTTATATAAATATAACTGACCCGGCGAACTCTGTTCTGCCTTAAAGGCAATAAATAAGCAAAATTTTGAATTTATTAAGTTTTTTTTATTAGATAATACAAAAAAAAGTACCTACATTAATAATCCATTATTGTTTCTGTTTCTGTATTTACAACCTATTTTACTGCGCTCCAGAAGCTGTCAGAACATGTGTTTTATGTCGCCCGGCGACAGAGGCTCAAAAAGGCTTAGTTAAAAAGATATTTTTTTCGGACTGCTTATCAACTGACTGCTCCATCCATAAATCCATCCAAACAAACTTTTGTATATATATAATAGTAGTAAGAAGAACAGCCACTTAAATGCAGTCCAGGAGCTATCCCACCAAGCGCTTTCCACCTCTCAGCCTCAGAGGCGTAAAAACTCTTAAGTGACAATCGTTTCTGACAGCTTATCACATATAAATTTCAAGGGAAGTAACGCGTTTGTTTATAATTTACTTCACAAAAAAGTCAAATAACACTCAACGCACCGCTAACTTACAACCTGTTTACTGCGCTCCGGAAGCTGCCAGAACGTGTGCTTTATGTCGCTCAGCCATGGAGGTGTCAAACAAGGCTTAGTAAAAAGGCTTAGCCAAAAATACAGAAAAGCTGGTAGCTAAATAGATAATTTGCAATAAAAAATATATTGCGGTCCTAAATTGAGATAAAAACTATCCTATCATTTCAGTTGGACCAAACTGAAATTGCGTGCAAAATTTGGTTAAAATCGGTTCAGTAGCTGAGGAGTCCATTGGCCGCAAACACAGGGACACGTAATTTATATATATATATATATATATATATATATATATATATATATATATATAAACCCTGCTAGAGCTATCTTCCCACAACCCTCCATGGCAATTTTTAATTAAGTATTATTTGAGATTTTTTTCGGTAGTCTCAAAATTTTTAATCATTTATCAAGAGTAAAATGAACGCTTAAGGAATATTTTCCACCTATTTTCGGTTCCTAATAAAGGGTTACACAGGGTTTATATGGTGTTACAGATACGAAGAAAAAAAAAGAACTTGAAATACAGACTGTTGTTACCATGTTCAGGCTGAACTGTTGCCTTTAACCTTACTGTGAATACAGAGGTAACCTGTGAGCAAGTTGTTACAAAAGTTTTGAATTAAATTAGTATAATTGCAAATTTTCAGGGGAAACTTTTTTTTGTGGGGGGGGGGGGGGGAGGATAGTATTTTTTCAGAAATTGATTTCATTATGTTTGCAGAGTAAACAAAAAACAAAAATACTTCAAATTGCAGGTCTTAATGGCCATTTCCCTTTTACATAGTTAAATATATACAAGTAAATATTTATTATGTTATACTGTTTTTTTTTCGTTAGACTTTTTTTTTCCAAAAGAAAAAAGAAAAATATTTTTTCGAAGGTCAGTGTGACTATTTTGCAAAAATATAATATAACGGGACAAAGCTACTAGAAAGTTTTTCCAACAGCAATTTCCAAAAGCTTTCTTCCAATTGTAGGGTAAGAAAGCAAATTTAAATATGCGTTTTAAAATGTTTGAAGACACTTGCATAAATTTAAGACATACTGTGCAATTAAGTTATCAAAACAAATTTTTGCTTAAATTATTACCCATGCGTTTAGATCTTGTTTAAGCTAAAAATGAAGTATTGAAAAATCTGGCTCCAATTTTTTTTTCGAAAACATTTTATATGAAAATATTAACTAAATTCTTTTACTCTTATCTTTGTCTCATTCAATAAAATTTTCATAATTTATTTCTCTTTTTAATTAGTATTGATTCTACGATTCCGTTAATTGGAGCACTACAACTCTGGATTGAATTTCCAAAATATATTTACTTGCTAACTTGAAGATCGGATCATGCCTTGGCATAATTTTGGCTTTGTCAAATTTGTGGTAGAACAAAATCAGAATGGACAAACACGAACGCGATTTATGTTTCTTCCTGTAACTTCCTTGAACAGAACATTTTTGGGCCATGAACTATTCTTCTCCATACATTTTCGTTTTATTTGTTGAATGTATGTAAAAAAAAATACTTTTCCGCTTGTTGTACTTTAGTGGTTACATCAGATGCATGTCAAAGTTCAGTCATTGGTTTGATTTTCGATTGAGCAGGATGTTCTGGATTTTTGTTCCGCTGGAGGGTTTTTCCAAGTTGAAGTGTTTCATGTGTGTTTTACTGAGTTTAAAGATTTAATGAAAGGAGGGATTAAAAATATTCCAAAAACCAGACTTGAACTGAATTCTTGTTTTTGTTTTCAAGTAAGAAACATAAGACTTAATGTTACATAAGTTTTAAAAAATAAAGTGTAGAAGGGAACTTTCAGATAGTTATGAAATGAAATGTGAGAATATTTGAGAGCTTGGTGGGAAATGTAACAAATAAGTAGGTGATAATTCATTTGTATCTGGCAGAAAACGTGCAGATTTTTCAAATAATTTCAAATATTTTTAACGCTTTAACTGTCAAGCCAAAATTGCAAATGTTCCTCACGGGGGTCCGTTGGGACACTGGCTATCGTGTCTGATAGCCAGTGTTTCAAAAGAAAAAACGATGGCTAACAAATATGGTGGCAACAGAAGTGAAAGTGTGAGCTTATAGCTTGACTCAGGATGTATGGGGGCTGAACTGGAAGTGGAAACGGACTGTTTCATTTTGTAGTAGATAGGATCACCCAAATTGAGGCAGCAATAAAAACAGTCCACAGTTAGTGTGTTTTTGCTGTTAATACCTGTTACAAAATAAAGTGGTTCATTTCCGGCTTCAATTCGCCTGGCATCTGTCCGTGGTCAAGTTATAGTTGACTTATCAAGACCGTTATTGACGTATTGACCCAAACTCGATGCATCAACTTGACTCAAACAACGGCCCATCACGTTATCTCGACAGTAGTAAAAAACAGCTCCGTATCCGTATATAAGCAATTCCTATTAGTTGATACCTTCTCTTCTGTTCAAGGAACACAATAGCATCTTGATTTATTTGTTATAATTACTGAAAGTAATACTTGACAGTTGACAACAATTTATGTAAAACCAAAGTAAAAAAGCATATTTTCCAGCGTGCATAGGTTGAGTTTACATAACTCAATTATTTTTTCACACGAAAGCTCATTTTTTGGCCCATACGCACTAGAAAACTAGTCGTTGTATAACTTGACCCTACATTCACTCTACCCGGTACTGTTGCCAATTCATAAAAAAACTTTTGCAATTTTATTTTTTGAACCAATTTACGATCTGTTCTTTCCCTGAAGTGTGATCAGTCACTGGTTGACCTGCTCGACATGAATTTGCCGATTTAAACAGTGATAAGCAAAGTGATATAAATACCAAAATAAAAAAAAAATAGACATAACCAGTACAGCTGGTAAGAGAACCTCTCTTCTGTTTTGGAGCTAGAGATAGTATTAGTAGCCCTGGTAGGTGCTGCTATATCGTTTGATGAAAAAAATCAATGAAACCTCACCTAGGATCTGAACTTTAAACGGGTTTTACTCAGAACTTTAAACCTTCAACATACATTTATTTGATTTAATCTGCCTCAATTTGCATAAGATTTGTCCCCTAGCAGATGGAAATGTGCTATGGGACAAATCTATGTTCTCTGTAAATAGATTTCATTTTAGCCATGGTTGGAAAAGATTGCTGCAAAAGACTTTAAAAAGAAATGCCCTTATTCTAAAAAATAAGGCTTCAATAATAGCTTTTAGCTATAATGTCCGACGCTGAAGATTAAAATCTTAAATCGCTAAACTGTTTTTCCTTAAATTATTTAATTTTTTCCTCTTAAACATTCCCCGGTGTACTACCACTCTCTCTGCAACTCCTTTAATCATATTTCTCCTTTGCAGAAATCCTTTGCGAAAATTACTCTCCACGTACAAGAGAAATGAAAACTTATTTTTATAGTTAATCTAATTTCCTGCTGAAATAACCTCTGCAAGCTAACAGCGATCGATTTACCCTTTTAACGTGCTTTTACAATTTCTGTCAAGACTCTGCATTTTGCTCTTAGCCATGTAACGGGACAAGCACTTTTAATGCACTTTGATAAAGAGATTAAGTTGCTTCTGGAGGAGAGTTGGGAGTTGGCGAGTGAGTCTCTTTACGTGTGTTCTTGTCTGGGGCAGCAACAGCTGCTAAAGCGGAGTAATAATTAGGTAAAGTGTGATGGGGTAGTTACCCCAATGCTTCTTCCTATTTATATTTTTGCCTTTTGCGGTAAAGAAAGACGTAAAAGTGAAGCAGAGATTTAATTGGATCTCGGAGACTGGCTGACGAGGTGCTGGAAGCACGATCGTGAGAAATGTGTTGAATGAATTTCTGATAACCCATTTTGCATTTTGGATCATATGCAGAAAGATCCAATAAGCAATGAGATACTGGCAATATTGAAAGTAAACAGTGAGTGTGATAGAGCATCTATGTTCTTAGCATAATTAATCTTAATTCGAAGAATTGAAGTTATTTTCAAGCAATTTAAAGTAGTTTACATCAAAACTGAGGAGTCGGAAGGAAAATGACTAAGTTAGAGTCTTACTCCTGAAATTTTAGAGCCTCCGACTCCGATTTCATTACCCCAAAATCAGTCCGATCCCGACTCCGCAAATCCTACTTTTACCCCATAGAATTCCGAATCTTGGAAGTTCAGTTTTCGACTCCAGGCTGCCACTGCTTTATCCCAAAATCAGTCCATTTGCATAAGCTTTTCTCAATCTCGTTTGACTAAGGGAATAGTAAAAATTAGTGAAAAAAATCTACCGACTAGTGAGGATTTTATTATTTTATTTTTCTTTTCTACCGAAGAAAAGCTAAGAATTAAAGAACTGTTAAACCAAATAATATTAGGACAAACCTATTCTGGCAGCATCGTAATGCTTTGATTAGAATCTGCGTAGCTTGACCCCCCCCCCTAAATTCTGCACTTGACTGATTTTCAACTTGATTATATTATTTGATGAATCTAGATAAATGATTAACGCTTTTTTATTTAATAATCGATTTTTTATTAGTGAATTTTTTAATAATTAACCCGAACATATTGCATTATTTTCTAAAAATTATTATTTTTTGACTAGCCTTGCAGTTAATTTTTATAATGTAGAGCACTTATATTCTCTGTCTCGTGGATAACTCATTTACAGATTGGGTGAAGAGTAATTTTCTCCGATTTTACCCCAAAACTTCTTTAATTATCTAATTCATTGCTTTAGTGCTTTTGTCATCTGTATATGATAATCTTTAAGTAAAAACTTAACCAGCAACATTTGCAGTTACTTTTCGTGTTGACTGAGTTATAGTTTTATTTTATTTGAGTAAATATCTTACCTCCGTTTAAAAAGAAGCGTTCTTTTGTTCATGGAAACTGTGCATGATCGATACTTTAGGTACTGAATTTTAATTATGGTTGAAAATTTTATTTTCATATCTATCTTTTACAAAAATTAGTATTTTCAATAAGAATCAATACTTGCTTATTGCTTTCTATTCATCAAGATTTGAGAGGCGATTGCTTATTCCTTCTTTCTTAATGATCCATAACCAAAATATCTCTTATTTATAATTATAGTTTATTATCATCATAGTATATCTAATTATAAACATTTATAATGTCATCCAATTTGCTTTAAACATAGTTGATTTCTAAATTCATAAACAAAGTAATCAATACAAAATAAGTTCATACATTTCTTACATATATTCTTGATGATATTAAAAATAGCTTATGATTACATCTTAATTTGAGCTATGCTACAAATATTCTTACTTATTTTATAGTCAGTTACGGTTGATTCATAATTTAGTAACAGGTTTGGTTTAATAGAACCGCTACTATTTTTTCTAAGCGCTGTGTCAGACCTATCGTTACATCTTATCAAAATCAATTCCGACTACGCGACTTCTCAAAACGAAAGCATTTACAATTCATGAAATTTGTCTGTTCAAAATCGTTTCCACTTTATGCTATTCCTGTATATAAATTTGTTTCCAACTTATGAAAGTGCTCAGTAAGAAAATCTGAAATCATTTCTAAATTATAAAAGTCCCTCCCCTCTTTGCAGTCTGAAGTTATAGTTTCAAGTTATGAAACGCCTCTGTATGAAATTAATTTAAATAGTGCAACTCTTATACAGAAAATAATTTTCAGTTTACTCAATTCCCTTTTGAGAAACCATTTAAAATTTGTGACAGTACTCTTTATTTTTATTTTATTTTATTTTTTTTTTCAATTTATAAAAGTCCTCTGTCAAAAAACAGTGCCTGCTTTTCAAAATTCCTCTACGATATCATTTTAAGTTATGAAACACCAATACGAAATCCTTTCCAGTGATCATCTACGGCACTATCGAAATCATCTATGGTTTTACCAATTAGTGGTTATTTTGAAGGGAAAATGTCAAAAAAAAAATATTTTGCGCACATTATACAATAAATTTAATCATTCTATGTGTAATCATCTTGCTTGGTATACAACACAGTTTGTGCCGCTAAAATACATTGCTTTTACTGTAAAACAGTAGAAAAGACAAATATTATTTTTGCCAAAACTGCTCAAGATATGGCGTCATAATTTTACCATAAGAGGACCCATCCTGTTAATTAACTATCTATGTAAAACAAAAAACGACAGAAGGTTTGGAAGAACCCCCCTTTTACAGGTTGGCCACAGTCCAGTCTCCTAGGTGTATTCCCCAAGTTAATGGATCATAACAGAGTGACGACAGTCTTTTAATCGCCTTAATGGCTGATTCAGACTTAAGTGGAAACTTAATGAGGCGTGTTGGTATTGCGTGATGGAAAATCACCTTTCAGAGTTTTTATAACGTCGAGTAATCGAACAAAAGCTTTAATTTGCATTTTAAGCACCGCCCACTCAAGATGACAGCTTTTTTATATTCGCTCTTATGTTCGAGTTTACTGTTATAAAGTTGTAGCTTCGGGTATAACTTTTAGTGTATGGTACTGACAATGCATAGGAACAATTTTTAACAAAGCTTTAGGCAAGTTAGATTTTTGAGCAGTTTTACAGTGAAATAGACATGCTTCTTCTATAATTGCAGTTTGAAAGTTACATAAGTTTCATCGGTTAAGTTATTTTATTGCATTCGAGGCCGCTACACTACCACTGCTTTAACGAAGTGAGGTTACACAAATTTTCCAGTGATTAGAAGAGAATGAAACTTAATTGTCTTTACATGACTCAATAAGTAAAGGTGTTTATTTTTTTTCGAAACTTGTTGCTTTTCAGCAAGTTGCTAAAACAAAACTTACTAAATCAGCTGAAAAGTAGAATATTTTTTCAGTTGAGTTCCTTCATCGGAAGGTTTAACAAATGGATGTGGAGACAGGAAAATGACAAAAAAAGGATTTAAGCAATATTAATTTTGGTTGCCTGAGTTTCATTGAATGTTACTTTATTTACATACAGTATTTACTGAAGAATTGAGACACAATTTTCTAGATAAAAAGACATTAATTTTATAAATAAATTAGTTGTTGAAACTTTCGCCGAGATTCATTGATATTTTAATTGAAATTTGCAAAAACAGAACATATTAGTTTACTGAAAGAGGAAATGTCTCTTTTTCTTCTCCTTTCAATGGAGTCCCTTCATTGGAATGCTTAACTGTTTAATACTTTAGGAGACAATAATGATGACAAATTTAGCTTGCACTGAGACATAGTTTGCTAAATAAAAAAAAAAAAAATACTAATTCATCAACTAATTTTAGTTGACAGAATTTTTGCCAAAACTCATTTCAATCTCAATTTGATAAAACATGTGATAAAAACTTGGTGAAAAGTGGGTTTTCTTGTTTCTTTTCTTAAGAAAGTTTCTGCTTAGAAATGCTAGAAAATAAATGTATGTAGAGACAGAAAATGCAAAGTAATAGACTCGAAATGTTCAGTAAATGTGCTCGTCTGAATATCATCTAACATTCCTTTTTTTAATTCGCAGAGTTTACCGCGACATAGTTTCTAAGTAAAAACCCTCACTAATTTACTAAATAATATAGACTGTCGAAGTTTTGATCTTGTTTTCCCCTGCAGTTTACTAAAACGGTTTTATCGGTTCATTAACATGCAAGATCTATTCTCCCTCTTTTTTAGTAAAGTTCGTTCTTTTGAATGCGTTAATAGATAATTCCGAGTGGAGAAAAGCAAAATGCAACGAAATATTCCTTAAATATTGATTAATTTAGATTGTCTGAACCTTTGTTTTTATACCAAAATTTACTTAGACATGATTTGCGATTAAAGATTTAATAATTTTTCAAGTAAATTTCGTTGTTAAAGTTGTCACCAAGATTCATTAATTTCTGAAAACTGCTAGGACAGGAATTACCTGTTTACTAAAAATTAAAATCTATGCCTCCTCTCCTTTTAGTACTGTTCCTTCATGGGAATACTCTACAGGTGAATGTGTGTTAAGACAATAATTTTTAAATATTTACTGGTTTAGATTGTCTAAATGTGGTTAAACCTTCCGTCTTTATGACAAGATTTAATAGGACAATAGGACATAATTTGCTAGATAAAAAGAGTTACTAATTTATCAAATACCACTAATTTTCAAATTTAACCAGGGCAGTCATTTCAAGTTTTTCCAGAGGAGGCAAAGGGTCCAAACATAGTGGAATTTCATTGGAAAACATCAAAACCCACGCTCACTTGTATGTTAATACATTGATTTCTCAAAATCAGGGAGGGGGGAGCAATTGACCCTCTCTGCCCCCCCCCTCCCAAATGACGGGCCTGGATTTAACCAAATTTAATGATTTTTTTCTGCAATTTGCTGAAACAGGACTTACCAGTTTACTGAAATTCAAGACTTCTTCCTTCAGTAGAGTTCCTTCTATGGAATGCTTAACAGATGGATGTGTTTGGAGACAAAAAACATGACACTGATTGATGTTTGATATTTTATTTTATTTATCTCACAAAGGACGCGTAACAGATGGAGTCTCAAGAAAGAAAACACGATGAACATACTGAGATGCAGCAGTAATGATTAATACCCTGTGTATGGCAGTCCGAAGATTTCGCAACTTCTGAAAAAGACAACTTCGGCGTTTCAGCACCATGCTATTCCCTCAGAGAAATTTTTACTAAACTTTTGACTGACGGCTAAGTAATACAAAAATCTGATTTCCTTTGATATGAATTTTAACGTCTTTCATTTGCAGAAATAATCACAAGGACGTACGCATCATTTCGCACAAAATTAATAAAATATTTTAGTTAAAAGGGCTGTCACAACATGCTGAATTTGTTTCTCATTTAACTAGTTTATTTTGGAGTATATGTGGTACTTTTTTTTGTATGGATTGAATTTTCTAATCAATAGTTTTTCTTCGAAGTAATAAGAAATTGACGGTTTCTTTATCGACACTGAAGAGTCAAGTTAGTGACTTAACTGTTAAACATCATATTATTTTGCTAAAATACTTTTACAATACGTTGGTTTAGATAATTGTGAATTAGTGTCAATATATTAGTGTTAGGCAGTAATTACATATTTATCATGTTTACAACTTACTGTTGCACAATAAGCTAACAACCTTTGTTTTTATCGTTACTATTGTATTAACTTTGGAACAAATCTTAAAATTGCTTGGAGACGCTGGATTCCTTGTTCAGAAAACATTGAATGAAATTTTAACGCAGCATTTTTGCTGTTGACGTGAACATGCAACAGTAAGTGTAAAATAAAATAAAAAAATAGTAATTAAATGGAATCAAATGCGTGATGAAGCATCCCGCCCAAGCAACACTATTTTTTCAGCATTTTGACTTTTAACGAGCTGTCCAAAACTGTAAACAAATAAAAATAAATCCTGACTGTATTGTTCAGAAAAACTTTCTTAATAAACAAATTTATTTAATAACATTTTAACAACTGAGCTTAAAAAAGAGGAACCAGAGTGGAACTGAATCCTGAAACCCTTCTTAGATAGCTTTTGTCGGTTTGTCTAGTTTTTGTCTAGCTTTTGTCGGATGTCTGTGCATCCATACGCTCCCAATTTTTCGCATTGAAAAAGGCGTTCCTTGTAACGTCGAAACACGTGTCTGCAGTATCCCTGCTTATTAGTGCTAAAAAACGTTGAATTAAAAATTTGCAATTTATAATTTGCTCTAAGGTAACCATTTTCTTCCTTTTTAGACAATTCAGAAAAGTGTCCTTATGCAAAAAAAGCATCAATTTTCTTGTAACGTGTAGTCTAAAGTGGTGGACGAAGGAAATAACTAAGTCCTGAAACGCCGAAGTTCAGTGCAAACATCCAGTTACAAAACTACTGGAACACATAAAGAAAGGAAATGCTTTGTATCGTAACGATAAAAGCAGGAAAAGAACTGTCTTATTAATACAAGAGGGAAATGGGATAACAGGGGGAAAAGATGACAAAATGACATTTTTACAAGCTACGGTAACTGTTGTTTTTACATTGTGTGCAGTAAATTGCGCCGTGCTGTGATTTGCGCTAGTTTGTTGAAACAAAATTCTTATAGAACAGAATCCGAGTTGCACCATCACATTTATTTCATGTTGATTGGAACAAAAGGTTGTAATAAAAAGTTGCAGAATTGTGAAGTTGTTAGCAGCTTAAAGAAATTAAATTGAACTGTCTATGTAATTCAAAAAAAAAAAAGTATATTTCAATAAATAGCTATGTTAGTATACTGCACTGCAACGTTTCTTGACAAAAACATCGTGACGTCAGCGTGACGTTTGCGTGACGTTAGGATATGAAAAACGAGCTAGATAAAACGTCACAGCCTACTTGGCGAATTAGAGGAGATCGCTAACTGCTTGTGAGCTCTTATTGGCTCAGCCCGTAGTGACGTTCAGTGTCAAGTTAAGTTGCTGTCTAGTATAGTTGATTGCGATGGAAGTAAACATGAATAGTTCAAAATATTCTTAATTTAGAGTATCATTTGTATAAATCTGTAAAAATCCAATTGACAACTTTACAATTTTAATATATTGTAGTTTATACACTTTAAACAATAACGAATAGCAAAAGATTGTTTGATTTCAGCAGGCAATTAAGTTGATTCAGTGAGGAAAAATAAAAAATTATAATTTAATATTTCCTCCAATACATTTCAAATGAAACATGATGTTCAAGACTTTATTTAAAAAGCCATATTGAACTTTTTTGTTCAACATTTTAGTTCTTTGCTACAGTTAAAAGCAAAATATATTTTAGTTTCCAACTTCTTTTTTTTTTCAGATTTATTTTATTCATTTTTGCTGGATTTTCAGATATCATGTATCATTTTTATAAATAATTTTAGGTGAATATTAAGTCATATTTTGTTTACTTCAAGTTTTAATTTATTGTTTAATTTTATGATTAATCCTTAAAGGATAATCTTGTTTTACTTCAACCACTAAACTAATTTGTACTCACCAAATGAAAAAATAAAAATATTCAACGTTATTATTTAACTTTTAAACAGTTTTCCTTTCCATGTAATATACGAGTACATAATTTTAAATGCTGGTATTAATGGTTTTTGTTTTATTTTTCAATAACTTCATTTTTCTGCAAGATTTCTATTACAACTTACCACAGCTGTTTTTGCAATTATGTCGATTTATTTCGTTATTTCACTTTTTGATTAACGAAGCTAGAATTTCACCACTATTAACCAATGTTATACATTACTACATCTTTTGTCTTACAGCAATGATGTAACGTAATAAGAAAAAGCTTGCAAAAAAAAAAAAAAAAAAACGAATTGCTAAACATTTTGACATTTCAATGAAAACGGGTAAAGGTTGAGAATTCAGACCAAGTTGTTAGAAAATATTTATTTATTACTCCCTACGACCGACTTTATGGTACATCTCCGCAATATTGGGAAAAAACACGTTAGGTCATTAATATTAATGAGTTCATAATTTGCTATTTGTGTTTCAATGTTTAAGTAACCTGCTGAAGTTATCTAAAGGTAATATTTGTTTATAGCACGGTATCATATTCTTGCTGTAATAATTATTCTTAAATTTAATGCTCTTTCTTGTCACAAAATTTGCATATATAGTTTACCTATCTGGTGTGGCGTATTAATGATATATAATTAATACATGATTAAAACTTCAGAATATCAACAAAAAAAAAGTTTATGCACTTTCACAATAACTAAATAATTTGAATTACAAATAAACCACAGTAACCATTATGTTATAATTGTTTTGCGCGTATTGAAGTATTTGAGGTTAAATTAAATTTAAAGGAGTGCTGCATATATTTTTTTTTTCTTATATGCTATTCTTTTCTTAATTTAAAGTTTCACTATTTCGCACGTGAGAAACATTTATATTGAAATTTTCAACTTAAAAACTTCTTTTTTCTTGTAAATAATTGCGTAACTTCTTACAATTATCCAATTATGTGGTTAAAACTAAATAATCTTAACTGTTATTACTACAGTACACAATTACAAGTTAAATTGCGTGGCAGCAGCTAATGACTTTTGAATGCTTACTAATTTGGAAGTAAATAAGAGACGTGATATATAGATTATATAGATAGTAGAGGATCCAGATTTAATTCACGTAAAACCAAGAAGCCGGCTCCTGCAGGAAAAGCTAATAAAATTTTTACGATCTCTTAATACTTCCATGCCGACAGTTACGCGTTTCCGACAACAGATGGCGCTGAATGTGTGAAATGAAGTTGAGAGAGTTTAATGAAGTTTTATCGTAGATCTTATTCTAGAATAGCGAAGGGAAATGATGGAATAAATTTTAGATTTGCTTCAGATAAAATTAGTTAAACCATATCCTTAAAAGTTAATTGGTCATGTCATTAATGTTAATGAGTGTCATAATTTGCTGTTTATGTTGAAACGTGTAAGTAATCTGCTAAAATTGTTTAAAGATAATATTTGTTCATAGCTTGGCTTGGCATCATTGCAAGTGATTTCAAGAAAGAGTATTCAGAACATTATTTTGACTTATCCTATAAATCACTTCAAAAATTGAACATTTTCTTGACAATAACAAAAAGTGCGGAATTTTTATGAATTTTTCAATTGGAGAGAGAGGGAACAAATCATCTTCATTGCGACAGATTATTTTCTGTACTGATGTGACCTAAAATTAAAAAATACTATTTAATCGTAACACACGAAATATAATTTTATTTTCCTTGCAATGTATATATATCATGGAATAATGTATTTTTAGTTCTAAGTACAATTTTAAAAATGAACTTATGTAAAATTAGAGAAAAGTCAAATTCTTTTTTATTGTTTTCGAACTCATAGTGCATTGAAGTAATTTTAGCATTAATCGGAAAGTTCAGTTCAAAAAACTTGTGCTTTTTAAAAAGTATATATATATTTTTTTAATGCGCAGGTAGAAGACATATATTTCGAGCCAATATTTTTTTTTTTTTTTAATGTCATTTTGAAAATTTGCTGAAATACTGAATGATGAAAGTTTTATATATGCTTAAGAGAAAATATTTGCATTTCTAAAATACAATACAACTAGCATGCTCCCAACAAATATTTTACTAATTTAAACATCATAAGAAAACATGTTTGAAATCTTTCATTTCTTTTAGTTCCCCTCGTTTTTTCTTTCTGAATTTTGGTAGTTTAGATAGCTAAAGTTGCTCATTTTCATGTAAGAAAAATTTTCAAAAATATAGTGTGAAATTATGCAGCATTTTGTTCTATAAAATGACAAATGCAAATAACATATTAATGTCTTTTTTTCCTTATTTATTTATTTTTAAAACTCTTTAAGAATGTTTTTCATTCATGTTTGAGTATGACGTTCAGAAGAAACAGAGAAAACGACTGATTTGTCATGTTGCCTGAATACTATTCCATCGTTTGGAATTTCCCTGACAAAGTACATAAATCAATAAATAACATAATAGTGGAAAAAGCAAATATTGTATTACACTAAGTACAATAGAAGAGCTTAACAAATGGCATGCCTATGTCACATCCCAACATAAACGACTGAATAAAAGCAACTTTCCTAGTAAACTGAGGCTTAAATTCCCTTTTGTGAGACTTTTTGTAGCAAAAAAAAAAAGGTCAGAATGGGAATCGCTACTTTCGTCATGGTTTCTAGACGCAAAACAATTGCGTTGAAGCAAAACAAGATCATTTTGTTGATAAAATTGCCGAATGCTAAATGACCATTTATTACGCGTCCAGGGTACAGTTTACTTTCTCCTAAAGATTTGTATTTATGATGTACAGCCGGATCAAATGCAATGAATAAGTAAGGAAGGTACATGCAATGCAGCTACCTTACAAACTATAGATTCGTCCTTATAACTCTGGAATAGACATTAACTGAGCTTGAGGCAGATGTGCATCTCAGAGTGCCAACAAACTGCAGAAAAAGTAAGCTCTGCTATTGTCTCTTCCAGGTTAATGTGTCCAGAATAAGGACGAAACTGCAGTCTTTGAATGGCGTAACTGGACTGTCGGTAAATTTCTAGTAAATCTGACCTAGCCTTGGCTGAGGGGTTGTAACTTAATGCTTTAGTGGGATTGAAGAACAAAACTTAGTTTTGTCTAGAGTCATTTGAGTTAACTTTGAGTTGAATTTTTTTTATTTTAAATAGTCCTTCAAATATTTGAAAAAAATTATTTTTTGATACGAAACGGAGAAACTCGATTAAGCTATTATTTTCTATTAATTTGTATGCCTTTCTATACCGGTTCAAAGAAATTTTAAGATCCGATACTCGAAGCTTTGAGAATTTTTAAGAAACGGTTTGCGAACCGGTGCGCGCCGGCTAAATCCCATTTCTTACATTTAATGTAAATAATTTCTACTTTCAATCTGTGATCATAATACGTAGCTCTCATACAAAATTCATATATCAACTACAACCTACTCCATTTCCTTACAATCAACTCACGTATTGTATTTATTTATTTGTTTGTCTGCTTTGAAAATTTCTTCGTGTACAATTGATAGAGTAATATGATTTTCCAGCTAATCCATAAAAATTGTTAATCAACCTCAATCTTGCTGAGCTGACCTCATAGTTGATTTATGGCATTGTTTATGGCAGTGGTGCCCACCCAACCTACGGCCTGCGGGTCTTTTGCGGTCAGCGAAGTTATTCCAAGAAGCTCGTTGTTCTGTGCAATGTTACAAATCGAAACCATGTTCTGAAAATTCCCCCCGATCATCTTCTTTAGATTGATGAACTATTGTAAATTTGGAGCCAAATTGTCAGAAATTGCTTTTTAAGAGACAGATGGAAGGTTTTTATCTATAAATTAGGCTTGGTGTAATGGTAGCAACAATTATGTGTCATCAGTTGTTTTCATCATCAATGTTTTCTACATAACACGAAAAAGGGAATACCCTTTTTCGTGTTATGTAGAAAACATTCAAATATAGCCCTTGTGATTCACCTTAATATAAAGAGCAATCATCGGAAAAAAATGATTGAACACTACTGATTTATAGGAAAGCCAAAACTATACTTTCATGCATAGTTTTGGCTTATATTTCCAAAAGAAAAATAAAGACAAACGTTTGTTTGCAAAAACATTTTTATGTAGAACGTACGTATTAACAAACTTGAAATGTAAATTTTTATTTATTTTTGTAACGTTTGCTTTTTTAAACGTATTATACATATACACATAATAATATATGCATAATAGATATATTATAATCATAATTTCATCATGCTATATTTAAAATTTGAAACGCATCTTGCAGAATATATTTGAACTGAAGCTTCTTTTTCACTTAATTAGAATTTTGCGATGTTCAAAAAGCTATTATAAAATTTTTGACTAGTTAAGAAAGGAAATTTAATTATGGTTTAATATTGTAGGTACGCATACCAATTATGAACAAGCATTTACATAACGACTAGATAAATAGGTTTTGTGTTCCATTTTTTTTATTTAAGTTGCTGACTTTTTGGCAAAAAAAAAAAAAAAGTGAAAGCAAAAATAAATTACGAAATAACATAAAAATTTGTCCAAAGATGAATTGTTGGGAATCAGCCAAAAGTATATACTGTTTTCGTTTTTTCTGTCATTACAATTAAAATGATACCACATTTCATAGGCAAGACATAATTTTAATTTTCATTTTTATTTTCAAATCATACGTATTTTTCCGCGCTTGAAAACACGGTTCGGAAAAAAGTGTTATTAAGCACACTAAGCCATATTTTTCTAAGGAAAAGAGTAAAAAAAAAAAACGGTTTATTAAATACAAAAACTATTCAGAGAGCAAAGGAAAGAAAGAAAAAGGAAACTACATATTTATCAATGACAGAAATTTCATTGAAAAGTCAAAGTGGTGTTTGGGATGAACGCCACTGAAATGAGGCATAGCGCGATATTTTCATCTGACGTCATAGCGTTATTTTTGCCAGGATTTTTTTTTTTTTTTTTTTTTGGACCATTGCCACTGACACTACCTAGCTATTTAGGGCGTTTAGAGCAGACGGTTTATCAAACTAATTATTGGTCCTAACAGCTCCGCATGACTTTATTTTTTATTTTTTTAATGTCGTTAGCGCTTTATCAGTCACGGTCTGAGTTTAAAAAAAAAAGCAAATGCATGCGCATGTATTGTTGACTTTTTTCTCGTTTAATTTTTCTTTACTCCGAGAAATGACTTTTATGAAATGTTGAGATGCTTCATATAGTTGTAAAGAATAAATTTCGTCAGATGAAAGTTTTTTAAATTGCATTTAAACACATAATTGCACTTTTAACACGAAAAGAAGCAATGACTTTTATTTATTAGGTAAAATAGATTCAGATGTTCACTGGGAGCGGTGAAAGGTTTTATATGGATATAAAAAGAGGTTTTTTTCCAACAGCCTTTTGATATTAAGCGAATGCAAGTGTGTTTAAATCAGCTTAAAAATAGCAAATGTTATGTTGTTTAAAATACAAAACTTATCTTGATATGTTAGTACTCGATATTACAAAATGAGGAAAGATCATTTGAACGATAATTTTCGCAACAGCATGCTCCTTTAGGGCCCTGCTCCACATCAGCAGAAAACGCGACCGAAACCGAAGGCAGAAACTGAAAATCCGGGTACTTTCCATAGGAACACCATTTAATCCATTTTACGTTTCTGCTTTATTTTTCTGCTTTAGGCCAATGTGGAGCCGGGCCCTAACTGTATTTTAGACACATGATTTAAAGGAGAAAAAATGCTTCAAAAATCAGAATATTTTAGGAAATCTTTTCGAAAATGTAATACTTTTTATTTTTAATAAGAAAAAATGCAATAGATTTTCCTTTGATTGAATTGTTGTATATGAAATGTGGGTTGTGCATAGAACTGTTCGTTGATTGTAGTCCTCTAAGCATAACAACGATGGAATTTAATTATATTCAAGAGGAGGTTTTCATTCAGGAGGAGGGTTTTTATTGTATCGTTAATTGGTTGTAACAAATGTTGCAAAAATATTACCTGGCAGTAATCGAATGCTTAAAATCTTATTATAGTTCTCAAGACAACTATATTTTATCTTAATAAAATTAGGAGTTCGCTAAAAATGGTTTCCAATAGTTCAAATGTGTTATTATTGTGCGAAACTAAATTCATTAGCTGAAAATTATGCATTAGATGATATTAGTGTCTTATTGAAGTTACTGTTCCCGCTTGCTAGCTTAGTTATTTCTGCTTTTAGAGTCACTTTAAGTAATAATCTTTAATTAATCAAATTAAAATTAACCTTTCCGTACTCCCAATGTGGCTGAAAGAAAAACCACTACATTAAAATCATTTGATTAAATCTGCAAATTATATAAAAATCATTTTTATTTCCTTATCTCGCTCCCAAAAATCATTCAAAAACTAAGATTTCTAAAAATTCTCCCAAACTATATTTCCAATAAGTGTTTTGATTATTAAACAAACCACATGTAATATAGAGGTTACGAAAAAAAGAAAAATGCTTGCGCCTTGTTATAACTCCTTTCATTGGAAATTCGACCCGTTCTAGCTAAAATATTTTTCCTTTGCTTGAAAACAGCAACCCACAAGAAATCAATCCTCTTATTGAAACAGCGTTTCCATTTCTTTGTTGCATTTAATGCAAAGTTCACTTACTTATTGATTTCAATTAAATGGCGCGGTATGTTTTCCTTGTCGCAAAAAAAAAAAGAGGAATTCGTATTGCTAGCTGTGGCCTTAGATAAAATTACAGTTGATTCATTGGTTATTTCAAGATAAAACCAAATAAAGTGTGTTTAAATGAATACTGTAATTGAATTGCAGACGACATGTCCCTGATTAGTATCGTTTGGGTTGAAAGAATGTTTATGGAAGTGGTTCGTTTGAAAAAGAACACTTAAGGCTTTTACTACGAAGTTCCAAGTTATAACAAAAAGATTTCCGATAATGTTCATATGTTTCTAACTTAATTTTAGCGAAAATACAGAAATGCGTAATTAAAAACTAAAGTTTTATATTTTAATTAATTTCGCTTCATTGAATGAATCAGGTTTTGAGTCATTTAAGGGCTATCCGCTGCTATAGAATAAGTGAAAATTTAATAAATGAGTGCAATTCACACATTTAAAATTTTAAACATTATTTTCCACATTTTGTTTTATTGCAAATGATTCTGTTACATCCCAAATGTTGTTGTTTTAAATTTGCTTCCTTGATTTAATTTTTATTTATTTTATCACAACTGTGCTTAATGTAGCATTTGAGGAAGTATGTATAAAAATTAATTTCAAAAGACTTGTATAGTGCAATGGAGGAACATTTCTAAAGTCTCCTGATTATAGAATATTTAAAATTTATGTACCAAACACAAAATGTTTTTATTATCATTCTTATTGCTATGATTTTGATTAAAAAAACGAGTTACAAAGTGTAATTAATATCCACACATTTAAGTTTTAAAAAGACTTAATTAAAAAAAAGAATGAATTAAAAATTGTCTTTTTATGCAGTAGCAGCTCAAGTTATACGCTTTAGACTATGTCATCCTAAATTAACTTCCGTTTAAACCTACTATTATGTCTTGATTTGTTACACCCTTTGCCATTCTATTGTAGAATTTTTAGAAAGTCCAGAAATTCAACATTTTTTTAATACAAAATCAAATCAATATCTTTTGCATCATTGGAAATATTCTTCAACAAATAAAAAAATAATGTTAAATTGAACAAATAATTAAAGCACCGTACTTACTAATAAAAGACAAAACATCGTTCTGGAAATGAACTTCAAAAGTAAAAAATTCATTTTTTAATCAGGTCTTAATTCTCAACCTTCATTGTAAAGGAAATGCAACCGAGTTTGATTTTTGAACAAGGACAACAAAACAATGTACAGGCAAAGCATTAGGACAAGTAAACATATATTATATATTTAGATATATCTCTTTGGTGACTAAAAAGTACAAGAACAAGCATAAATAATCATCTGACTATACAGCACTTAATGAAATAGAAAACAGCAACAAGACACGATACAAAAGCTCGTACTACAATGAATAGACAACAAAACATCTTTTCTCGATTCACAAGCATTGGTAACACTTTGTACAAAATATATAGAAAGTTATGGCATCGAAGCGTTGATAATTCGGTTGGTTTTTTGATACAGAAGCATGAGATACCCCTTGATAATAAGTATGAAATAAATTATAGGACAAATATTTGATTTGGTATTTTAGCTCAGTTAACTTTTAAATTTACTTTATTATAAATAATAAAGTCATATAATTGATTAATATAACATTGTAGACATCTTTTGTATTTAATAACTGTAACTTAATGATTTTAAAGAGAAACTGTACAAGATTCATCAGAGCGATATTAAATAAATAGTGATGTAAAGGACAAGCATGCAAATTAAGTTGAAATTCTCATTGAAGTCTTATATTCCTGAAACCAATTTTGCACTGAAAAACAGGTTGCTTGTAAACCTGAAACACTTGAATGCAACTCAAGTTGGATGGTAGTGCATTGTAAAAGTGATACTTTAGTATTTCTTCACCAAACATTTTATCCCAAAATTACGTGCATTTATTTGACTTTAATTATAAAAACGTACTTCTGTAGTTTATTCTGAACTTGTCGTATAGTTGGTTAATTTACTTCCAACAAGTTTTCAACTGTGGAAAAATGTTGAACTACAGTAACGTATGGTTTGTCGTTCACTAATGCAAACTTTTGTTTTGACTGGAAATAGTACATCTTGTGGAAAGTGCACTGTATTCACTCAAACTTTGAAAAGCAACATATTTAAAAATTTTGAACAAATTATTTAATTCAAATGCTAAAAAACAGTAAATCTTTTTTTTTCCATTTTAAAATTATAAAATCACATTTTGCTACGATGTTATTAAGTTGGAATTTATGATGTTATTCGTTTTATTTTTAGTTTTTAAAAATAATCATTTATCTTTCCGTTTGCTTTTTAAAGATATTTAAAAATGTCACTGAAATAAATAAATATTTGTCTTATTTATTTTTTTCTTTCAAACACATATTTTAGTTCTAGTTTTAAGCAATAATTTGTTAAAATACTTAAAATATGTTTGACGTGCAATAGTTAACAGCCTCAACCTTTTCTATTTATTTAATACATTTTTTATTTCCTGCACGCCTCTTAAAAACGGGGATATTAATGCAATTGATATTCTGTATTGGTTATGTATAGATTCAATAAATGAGGAAGCAGATGTTTTTTTTAAGTGTGATTAATTCATAAGTAGTAGCAGATGTTTTCAAATGATGAATTCCTCATTATTTGTATCTTCAGAAAGAAAGCTTTAAAACTCAATTGGCAAAATGTAATTAATCTGAATTACGAGTATCAACAGACTTACTATGTATATCACACCCTATGGGTGTTGACACTTCTCATAAGATGATAGTAAAAAAAATTTTCGTGTGCTAAGTGATTAATCTTCTGTGCTATGCAATTACCTTGTGTGATGGACGGTGGGAGTTAATTATGAAATAAAAAGTTGGTTCAAAGATTGGGTAAAAAGCGTAAACAATTAAGAGCAATTAGAGACCTCTTAAAAATGAATTTTATCTCAGTTTTAGTTGAAATACTTCTTCATTTAAGCTGATCATTTAATTTTGCTTAAAATTTATTTACAAGAACGTCAATAGCAAACAAAAAGTTAATGATGATTTTAAAGGAAGTATGAAATGCATTTTTAAAAACAGGTCGATGCCAAAAATTAAGTCTACGCAATGGACTTTGTTTGCTTAGGGTGGCAGCACAATGGACGTATCCAAAAATATTGTGTTTGAGATGAATGATAAATAAAGTTAGTTGTTGCTCTTGAAAATGCGTTGGTCTGAAGTATCACCGAAAAATATAGCAGTATTGAGGCGTTCAGTGAAATTATAGACAAAGCAAAAATATTTGTCATTTAACTCGATCTTAAAAAAAAACCTATTGAATCAAAATGGTTTTTTCATAGAATAAAAGTATTGTTAACTTTACTGAATAAACAGAAACCAATTCAAACCATTATTAACTGAAACTTTTGCAAAACAGTTCCATTCTTGATAGTTAAAATAATAATAACAAAGCACTTAATGTGTTAGTAGAAAGAAGAAAGCAATTATTCTACCCATAAATAGATTAATCATTAATTCAAAGGAGGAGAGGAGAGGTCCATTGATTACATCAAAAATAAATAACTTTAAGGGCTTGATTTTTAAAAAAAAGAAAAAGAAAGTACATAAGGATTTTAGCGCAAAAACAAACTAACCTAAAGTCTAATACAAAGGAAATATTCTGTAAATGGTTTTAAAAGTCAACATACTTGTTGAAAGGAAAAACAATGGTCTTTTACAGCGTAGCCATTTTGTCTAACCTCAAAAAGTCAATATTCAGGTATGGAACGACAAAAAAAAAGCACGTTTATGCTTTCAAACACATTTAAAACCTCAAGAAGCAATAATATTTATATTTACCAGCTAAATATTATGAAATAACGCTGGTTTAGATCGTTTTCCATAGCATAAATCTGTACCTCAGAACCAGACTAACGTAAGTCCATTTTCGTCATTTTTCAGTAGAGGGGAAAAACGATGTATTCGACAATCGTTTTTCCCCCCTACCGAAAAATGAAGAAAATGGACTTACGTTAGTCTGGTTCTGAGGTACAGAAATGAGCTAACAATGCCATTACTTCAAATGAGAAATTTTTCACACTGGAGGCTTAAATAATTTAAAGGTTTTTGTTTAGAGGGGTATCTCACGCTCGGAGCACCTTGGACAGCGAACGAAAGTATGAGCACACATCTAGTGACTGGACAAACGCAGAGGACGTGATATGTAAAAACACAGCAACGACACTTGCTGACTCCAATAGCTACGAGGAGATATGTAGCAAAAAATTCTATGTACAACAATTAACACTTTGTTGTTTCTTCACAACGAATATACGTATATTGTGGTTTCTTTTACGAAGAGGTCTTCGCGCCGCGTGTACAACGAATATAGTATAGAAACACCTTGAATAAAACATTCAGTATGTGCAAAAGGAGTTAGAATGCGCGAGAATACATCAGGAGAATAGAATGGCCACATTATTCATATCTGAGGTTTGAAGAAGTAAACAAGATTTGGCACTTTGTTTTGTCAGGAAATAAACTTTTTTTTTGGTAAGAAATATAAAAAAGATAAACAACATTAAAAAGAGATAACTTTAGAAACTGTAGTTTTTAAAAAGCTATTTGTCAGTGTTCTTTACTTTGTTATTAAGCTTTAACGGCAGACCCTTAAAAATATTCAAAGAGAAAATTAATTACTTCTAACTATAGCAAAATACAGTAGAGTTTGGATAAATTCATTTCTCAATGTTGTGCAATTTTGTTTAGATTAGTGGTTTTTGTGTGACATATTTAGCAAATGATTTTGGTAAAAATAAAATGTTTTAGAAATCACGTTGATTTTTTTTCTCTTTAAGTAAACCTACTGATAAACCAAATCATTTCTTTTTAATTTTTTCTTCCAATTTAAAAATACATCTGCTATAACTTACTTTCTATGTTTACGATCTGATTATCATGTGAACCATACGTGAAACTGAAGGAAATTATTTGAAATTGACAATAAAAAATACTACTTATTCATCTCGTTGGAATAATAAATTGAAAAGTACAAACAATAATTTCAAATTCAGCTTTTAAAAAGATAAGAGCATCTACGGGAGGTGTAATCAAAATAGTAATTTTCAAACAATGACTGAAACCTTTGTTATTCATTTAACTGAATGTTTTATACTAGTATAATCTTTCTGTTTAGAGAACGTGTTGTAAATTAGATAAAAGAAGCAAATCTTTTCTTTTCTATGAAGAACTGTAAATTACAGAAAGAAATATGAAGTACAAAAAAAAAATATTTCAAAAATCTTTGATAGATAAGGGAACTCTATAAATGTTAAATTAAGTACTAAGTGATGTGAACAAAAAAGCATCTTGACCACAGATGAATTAGTATTACAGTAATGTGCCATTTTATTCTCCATTTCTCAAGTTCATAATATCTCTATGCAAACTTTCTATAAAGTTTTTCTGTTTGTCGAGTAAAGAAAGGTCATAAAATCTTTGTTTGGTTTTATCACCAATGCAGCTTCCGTAAAGAAGATACGTATATCATGTTACAAGCAAAAAGTTGCTTTCTACAGGTTTTTAATTTACAGATGAAATAATATTTAACAATAAAATAAGAAATAATTTCTTAAATTGCAGATGGTAATGCCACCTTCGAGGCAAATCACTGGGAAAACTTAATTTTGCAAACTATGTATAAGTTTCAAAATATTCATAAAATTTTCGACTTGATTTTTTCATAACAAGAATATATATCTTCATAAATTGAATTTAAACAAGGAGTCATCTGCTTATTTCTAAGCAATAATTTTTTGAAAACAAAATTAGTCAAAATGTGTAGAGTGATACAAGTGGTACAATTGAACTATTTACATTCAGTTTATGCATTTATAGCTCGACAAAAAGAGGGGAGAAATGACTAGTCTCGTAAAATGTAAACTATGCAAGCGAAAACTTGAAGATAAGAGAAGAAATTTCGTTTTTTCTTTTCAGTTACAAATAATCTGATCTATTTAGCATAAATTGCAATTTTTCCCTATTTGTTTTTGAAGTGTAAACAAAAATTTTTACTTTTATCCTCATGTTGCAACTTTCTGACTTCAAATAAGATATATTTTATAGTTAGAAATTAAAAAAATGTAAAATTATCGATTTTTCATGAAGAATGATTGGTAGAAAAATAAAAAGTTTTGATTGACTTCTTACAAATTTAAGACAAAAATTATTTCATTGTTCATGTACTCAATTTTCAGCATACGTTTCAATTTTATAAACTCAAAAATATATAAAAATAGATTGCATGTCATAAATTTAGAAAATATTGAAATACATTTTAGCGAGGGAAATTTTAAAGTTGTTCTACAAGTGCAAAAAACTGATTATAATTCAAATATTATCAAAAAATTTTTTCAAGCATTACAAAAAAAAAAAAAAAAACAATAAAAAAATTGAAAAAGAGAATTGTAAAATTGAAATATAATACAAGCTTATTAATTTTTCCTATTGAGCCACTTGCATCTCTCTACTTACGAAATATAAGTTTATAAATCTATGAAAAAAAAGGAGGAAATATGATTCAAAAGTGAAAAAGTCTTTAACAAAAAGTTTACCTTCTGTAGTTGATTAGTCTCCATCATTTCAGTATCCGTTTCGATAAAACGTCCTTTTCATAAGTACGATGAAAAATGTACAACACTTATATTAAGGCGTTAAGTTTAGCATCATGTCCAGTTTACAAGCACATTTAAAAGAATTATGATTCCTTTATGTTGATGTGATGCAAATTTCAATGGTGAGATCAGATGGAGACAGCTACGAAGCTTGAAGGACAGTTTGTTTTTTTACACGTGTGACAAAGGTACTTGCTTGCAACTCGAGGGCACATGTCCAACATGACTAGCCGGACTGAGCGGCTTGAACGTTCTAGGCCCATATAGGGCTTCGGGGCACCCCGGGGTACCGGTTCGTTGAGAAACGGACCCGGGTCCGCCCCTGTTTCGGCGCCGGCACAGCCTCCGCCGCCACGATTCCAGAGTCTTGACAGAGGTGATCCAGAAACCGGATGTGATGCCCACGACGAGACACATGAAATATTTGAGCATGAAAACCGAATAGTCCGGTCGGAAAGCGGTCGCGTCCGTCTCGCACGGACAGTTGTGTCGGCGGTCCCAGCGGTCACGAAAGTGCTGCTCGTAGAAGTGGCACCCAATGACTATGGTGGCGGGCACGGTGTACAGGACGGAGAAGACACCGATTCGGATCATCAGCTTCTCCAGCTTATCCGCCTTGGCCCGCGCCTGCTGCCGGATGACTTTGCGGATGCGGAAGAGCGAGACGAATCCGGCGAGCAGAAATGAAGTGCCTAGCACCAGGTAGCCACATAAGGGCATAATGACAAACCATCGCAGGTAGTCGACATTTTGGTTGCCCACTGAACAAACTCCAGCCACGGGATCGCCATCAACTGCTCCCATGGCTAAGACTGCAATGGATTTCCCTGTCGGTATTAGCCAAGCTGCTAAATGGAAGTACTGGGAATAACCCGCGATTGCTTCATTTCCCCACTTTAACCCGGCCGCCAGCAGCCAAGTTAATGTCAATATGACCCACCAGAGAGAACTTGCCATCCCGAAGAAA
Organism: Uloborus plumipes; assembly: GCA_038373865.1. Taxonomy (NCBI): domain Eukaryota; kingdom Metazoa; phylum Arthropoda; class Arachnida; order Araneae; family Uloboridae; genus Uloborus; species Uloborus plumipes. The sequence goes on from JAXGGA010000292.1 coordinate 46,939, forward strand.
TACACGAGAAGGAAGACTATTGTGCAAGCAGGCGGGCGTCCTGTTGTGTGGTATCTCACAATGGGTCCATCACATGCTACAGCTTCGTGCCCGAGTCCAAGTCGGATTAAATATCCTACTGAAACCATGAGGTAGCAACCAGAAAGAAATATAATAGGACGCTCGGGGTATCTGAATCGAGTAGGATCTATCAAGAAGGTAAGCACCGTTAAACTTGCGGAAGCACAGCAAAGTATAGCCCACAAACCAATCCAAAAAGAAGCAAATGTCTGTTCATCTTTGCTGAAAAAAGTGCCTCTGCAAGGCCTTGCGCAGTTAGACACACCACCAGTTGACACTCCGTTGTACAGTTTCCTATCTGCAGCATCAACTAAAGGTACCATCGGAAAACGACACTCACAGTCACATTCGGAATCAATACCAACGGGTGTAACTTGCCCTGGTGGTCGCCCGATATTTATTCCGTGATTCGTCGAGTCGTGTCGATCTCTTGGTTTAGAATTTCGACCTCTGTAGGAGGGAGGTCTTCGAACGGTTTTAGTCTCTTGCTTGTTGTTACTATATTCCCCGTTTTCTGGGCTTGCCCCTTCTTTAGCATCCATGCAAAGATGTTCTTGATCTCCATATTTTGGGAAATCATCACAATTCATCCTTTCTGGCCACACGAAGCCATATTTATGCATAATAGGAGCACACCCTGCTCTAGCTCGGTCACATACCGAATAGCAAGCAGGTAACTGGCCTTGATAATCTTCAATGCAGATGGGAGCATATAAGGAACATAAGAAGAAAAGCAAATCGTCTGAACAATGAATTTCCACCAAAGGCCAAAATTGATGCACTTCAAGTCCAGCCTCTTCTTGTGTATCATGATGAAATTTGTTGGGCATCGACGTGTAATTGTAGCCGATTCCCCGACACATGGGGATGGTAATTTCCTCGCATCTTTCCTGTGTCAGTGCGTGAGCAAGGAACGAAAACAATATCAATAAATTGATTGTTCCCCACATCGTAACTTTTAGCTGTATGCCACAGTGAAGAACGAATTATACGCAGATAAATTCACCACGATATCCGAAAATTCAAAGTTCATTTTGAGTAATGATGTGCTTTATCTATTGGTGAAAATTCGAGTGTTCATTTGAGGATTTTATATCACTGATGAAAAGTTGAGTTTTCTTCATTTGAACATATTTGCTTCCCTTCTTTAATTCGGCTTAACCAACTGTCAAGTTAATGAAATACTTTTTCTCTCCTCAGTTATCATATTAACCACGTTTAAAACTAAACGATGAGTGCATGATGATTAATATCAGAAAACCGCACGCACGCTTTTTCCGGCAATTGATATATTCCACGCCACAAATCACGATCAGTCAGTTTTTATTGTAGGCAATTCATTGAAACTGGCAGTTATAAGGAGATTATCAAGGCAGAGCGGAACTGATCTACGGAGTTCCACCACGCTACCCAATTTTTCCGTCAAATTATCTGCGGATCTTCTCAAGATAAACACATTTAACAGCCGAACGCTCACGAAGGGCTCCTTCCTCGTGAAACCGCTAACCCCAGAGGCGGGGAACCACTGCTCTCGGAAAATTTGCTGTCGAGAGTGAAGAGCCGAATCTTGCCGGAGGTTTCCGAACGCGGGAGTGTGACGTCACCACGGAGATCGCCCAATGGGAGCGCAGCTCAGGATGGCAGCATCAGGAATGGAGGACACCTGGTGGGAAGAGAAGGAAAAACGTGACAAAATGCGTGAACAATACAGTGGGGGTGGGGGGCGCGAAAGAATAGAGCTGTTTCTCCCGAGTGTGCCAGACGACCGTTCATCCATTTGGCTGCGCGCAATTACAGTGGCGTCGCAGGTGTTAAAATTTGTTACCTGAATAGCTCTGAATATTTTTTTAGGCTGGAGCTTGGGGGAATAGAAAATATTTTATCGTCTTGCGGTGAATGTACATCATTAAATGGAAATTTTGTTAAAGGAGCTTTTTTTTTCTACAGTGATATATACTTTAATGAATTCAGGTTGATGCTTTTAAATATGCAGCTGCTCAAGAGCAGAAAATGTTAAAAGATAGATGCAAATAAAAAAGAAACTAGGTGCTAAAAATCTAGTTTGGATACTGGAATTAGGTTTCAAAACAAAGAACAAATCTGATAAGTTAAAATAAAAATAAAATAACTGACCTCGCCACAACGGAAATACTTGTTCAAACTCGATTTAGACACTATTTTACTGTAAAATAAGCAATTTTGGCAAAATAAATAAATTGCATTATTGCACTGTTTAATAATAAATAGGTAATAAAAGGCTTATTTTCTCGTGGTATACTTAGTTTTAACAAGGTTTAGGAACAAATATTATCCCATAAGTTTTTTTTTACGTTACATACTCAAATATTATATTATGTTAAATTAGTAAACAAATTTATCGTCATATTTTTTGATGAATTGATGAATACATTTTTTGCTAGAGTAAAAACATACACACATAAAAATCTCATACATAATTCTAGAAATTTTACACTTGAGTTAGGCATAAATCGAAACTAAAATAAATGAATAATTGGAGCGAAGACAAATAAGCTTAAATTTCACTTTATATGAATGCCTGTATAATTAGTTCTCGCATTTTTGTTATTGACATCAGTTTATTTCATCATTTGACTATTGATTTTTTTTTTCAAACAGTTTGCAATTTTATATCCCTATTTTTGATTTTATGAACGCATTATTTGGTGATATACGTGCCATATTACTAGCACAAATGTTAATATTTACAGGATATGTACATATTTTATAGTTGCTATAAAATGTATTATAGCTGAATATTGTTAATCACTTATTTTATATGCATGTTAATTTTTAAAAAAATCTGAATGAACTGGTCTTTTTCGTTGGCTTTTTGTTTAAAATATTTCACACACTCTTTTGTATACATTATATTGATAAACTTATATGGGAAATTTCGATGCAAAAATGTTCCTTAAGTGAAATCAATGTATTTTTTTATTGCGTTTAAGTTTTAATTGTTCAATTTAAAACTTTTAATTATCTGAGAGCGCACTTCAAAATATAGGAACTAAACCAAGACAGGTTTTTTCCTTTTTTAACTTTTTAAAAATAATTCCGACAATTCGTTGCTGATAACATGAAATCCAAAATCATGTTAAATACTTATGGCCATATTCGGTACAACATCTCATTTTCTAAATTATCTGAGATGGGAAATTTTCGGAGTCTAAATAATCATTCACTATAAGTTTCAAAGATAATTTTTTGTTTTCAAATAAATAAAATAATAATAATTAATAAAAATTCTATAACTTTCCACACATTTTTGAGCATGCAGAATTTTCTGTACTCTTAAACAATGTATTTGCTTCAAGTATCTTCTACTCGACAAGGAAAAAGAATTTTTTACGAATGAACAGGAAGTACTTTCTATTTTTAGTGCATCAGCTTAAATTCCGAACAAAATGCCATTTTTAAATTGGACGAAAATAGTACTAAGTTCACTAAAAATAGCATTGAAAAAGTTAAAAGCGAATTTTATGCATCGAGTTAAATTTTACATACTTAAATATGATCATTTATTGTACTTAAATGGTGAAATGGCAAACTCTTCATGAAGCTACTAGTTGCCAAAAACTAAACAAAAATCACTGATAACAAAAATGGACCATTTGAAAACTATCATTCGTCAAAACACAACATTTACAAGTCTATGAATGGCTCTATAATGGCTCTTAAAAATTTATTTAAGGATCTAAAGCCGGGGGGGGGGGGGGGGGGAACTAAACCAAATAACAGGAACGGACCTTATACAAAACTACAAAACACAAAACGAGTCTCAAATAAAATGTATCCTAAGATAAATTCAAATCGCAAAATATGTATATATATATAAATCTTTTATAAAATCCCTAGCAAACTAGCCTTTTCTCTATATTTCTGCATTAATCAGTGTTAGATAACTTCATCGTACTTACGATCTTTCTCTATATGTACCACTGATTTTACTCTCATTTAATTATTAATTACTAAAATAAAAGTATAATTAGTTTGAGTTCTAATTTTCACAAAACGCATTATGTTTTGTTTGAAATGACTTCTCAAGCTGCCTTAAAATATCCGATCTTTTCTAATATGCCTAAAATCATCTCCAAAATGCTTCTAATAGCTTTTAGAGAGGAATAATACTTTCCCCCCCCCCCCAGTTCGCGTAAGGTCAACTAACCGTTAAACAGTCAAGGAAAACATAGAATCTGCACAACTTCGTAGGGGATAGGAGGTCTGGAACAATATTTTGCCATGTGTCCAAAATGGAATGATTGACAGACTGCTTTGTTGGGAACAAGCGGAGAGATCTTTTATTTCTTTCTTAGTTTCTTTTTTTTTTTTTCATACGAGGGTCTTGTTGGGAAAAGATATAATCGGAGCTAGCTGTAAGCACGCGACTGAGACTGGTGCACTCGTTCCTTAATTGCACCATTAGGGCATGCCCAATTGCATCTGAATGGGGGGCATCTACCCATTGCAGTTTGTTTGAATATTGTAGTCTAAATTCAAGTTTTGCAGAAAATGAGCTTCAACTTCAATTAACAAGTTGCTGTTTTTTAAAAAATAACTCGACCTGCAATGCTTTCAGATAGAAGTTAACTATTTGTTTGAAAGTTAAAAACTTAGGACACATTCGAGTTAAATGAGAAGTGCAGAGATTAAATTAAACCTGATCAAACTTTCATAATCTGAACTCATTACAAAGTGCTATTTATATAAACTCTGTTTCCTCAAAGTTATGCTCCATCTTTTCTCCAACTTGCTGTTTTTTTTTCTTTCTTTTTTAAGCGAGAAAGAAAATAACATCTCCCTCTCTCTTTTCTTATAACGTTGAACACAGGTTGGTATTTCTATCAGAAAAGCAGCTTTTTGAGTAATAAAATATTTTCCCAAGAAACATCATCTTTGACTTCTCAAAATGCTCGATCTTAATTTGTTGATATCAATTGACAACACTAAGTCATTTTTAAGAAAAGCAGTCAAAACTTTGTACAATTAAAGAAGTTAAAAATGCAAGACAACGTGTCCAAAAGTACAAGTAAAATGTTTAAAAAGAGTTAGAAAACTCTAGCAAATAGAAATTTCGAATAAATAATAGCTATTTGCTAGAGTTTTCTAACTCTTTTTACACATTTTATTTGTACTTTTGGATACGCTGTCTTGCATTTTAACTTCAACACTAAGTCCTGCATTTTCTCTCACATTAGCATCAAGCCAACATGTAATGCTCTCAAGGCGATGTGCAGAATTTCTCTGTACAAATGCATGTAACTTAGACTCTAACCTATTAATTGCAAATTCTATACTTTCTAAAGATAAGTCCTGTGAAAGGTGGTGTTTAATTCTTCCAGTTTCTGACTGCATAGTCACATCTTTGATAGGACATCAACGGTTTAATATTATACAGTATACACAATCATATATTTTTTTTAATGATTGCTTCTCAAAACTTTGAGCGATATGTCGGATTGTTCCTTGTACCTCCAATAAAGTTGCATTTTTAAAGTTAATCAGATACAAAGCGCAATATATACTCAGCTGTTATCGGTATTATTTAAACAGGCCCGTCATTTAGGGGGCAGGGGGGGGGGTCAATTGCCCCCCGGCTTTCAGAAATCAATGTATATACATATAAGTGGGCGTGTTTTGTTTGCTGTTTTCCGATGGAATTGCATTGCGTTTGCACCCTTTACCCCCCCCCCCCTGGAAAAACTTGAAATGACGTCCCTGTATTTAAGTAAGTATTTACAGGTTGATTTCTGACGTAGAAACGGAGGATATCCAGCTAAACTCTGTGACTTGATTTTATTATGTTGGTTAACGAGAAGAAAGAATGGTAATTCAGTTTTCAGGAAATAAATACATAAGCGTGTATGTTCTAAAAATTTTAATGATTGTAATGAAAGTGAACAAAGTTTCTTGACACTTTCCTTCGTTTAATTTCCCTAAACTCATTTTCAATTTTAACGTAAATTATCATTCAAATATCATTTTTAAATTAAGGTTTGTAAAAAATTTCTCCTAAAACTAATGTAGTGCGATTTAAAATAAGTACAAGCTCAAATTAAATGAGTGAACAGTACAACTGAAATTATTGTAGTCCATTAAAAATTAATTCAGGAGACTGAAAAATGCTTACTACAAAATAGTTTCTTAAGTACTTGAGCTTATCTTCAGTTAAATTGTCTTACTATATATCTACAAATCTGCATGACTGTACATGAAAAGTAAAGGAAGCTGAAAAAAACTTTTCATGAAGTAGTGTCGATTTCACAGAGTAACTGCCCCTTCGAAACTTTTACCACCACTTTTAACAAAAAATGATTATTTAAAAATTGACATTTTAAGTTTTGTGTTTAGCTAGAGAAATGTTTTGACTTTCTTGTTACAAAGTTAAAAGGAGTAAAAAAACATATTTAAGCTATGATTTTCATCAATAGTTTGGCTAGTTTTGGGCTATTTCAATGTGTACATACAGTTTTAAAAATTTTCTTAAAACTTCCAGACTCGAGTTATCTATTAACATACTTCTGTATAAGAGAAATACGCGGTAATGGCGCCAGTAACTACTTTGCAGAACAAAAGATAAGCAATCGACAAAATTGATTTCCCGATTTATTTCTAGGTTTACGATTATGGATTTATCGTTAATGCTATTACCCTAATTTCCCTGTATCTAACAGAGATAAGTAATATGTATAAAAGAACATAGCTCGTAAGAAAGAATTACTTTGCTTGTAATTGTATGTTCAAGTTTTAGTTGACGGTGACTGAAGGGTATGTAATCCTAGAATTAAGAGTAGGAAATGAAAAGTTATGTCTTGTGCGTGAAAGCAGAAATGAAGAATGGTAGTTGCAGTCGTTTTTAATGACTTAATGATACGTTTGTATCTCAAAAGTTTCAAATGAGGTTCATAAAAACGAAAATCACTTGCTCAAAAGGAAAAAGAAAACTAGAGTGATGCCAGTGGTGGCAAAAACTCTCAGTTGATTTGGAAAAAATTACTTCTTAAATAAAAAGTTGGATACCGTAAAATGGGGTGTATAGGAACAGCGGGGTCAATCGGAACAAAACTTCCAGACCGTACAAAGAAATTCTTCATAAATATACTATTGGGTATTTTTCGCCATTAATTTTTTTTTTAGAAAGGTAAGATCATAGGAAGTAGGAAAAAATTACTTTTGTCAATCTGGCAACGCTACTGGCTTCTAAGGAGGGCTGTACGTGGAATGCTAGAAAACATCACATTTTCATAGACTGCAAAACTTCATATGCAAAAACAAACCTTCTTATATTTTAAACCTAAGAGTGGTATGTTTCAATTATACATGTATCTGAACAACAGAATACCACATTAGAATTTTTATTTTTTATAAATTGTGTCATAAAAATGAAGAATTCTGAAAAATGCCATTGGAAAAAAAATTGCGGGGTGAATCGGAACACTTTGTTCTGTTGTTCCAATTCAAACTTATTTGAAGGAAACTGTTTGAAAAATCAAGATTCTAAACCCAATTTCTCTAATCAAGACAAGGACAAGGATTTATTACTGTTTATCCCTTCTCGTGAGCAACTAGATCTTAGAATGACAGAAAGTTGCAGATTTCATAAGATTTTTTCTCCAGGAGACTTATTTTTATTTAAAATACGAGGAGGAAAGTCATATAGACTTGAGATAGCAAAAGGCAAGCACACAGACAGTGATTAATAAGCGAAAAAATCTTTCAGGACAATCCCCGAACTCCAGAGATTTTAAGAAACTAAAGAAAAGGCAGAGATCATCCCAGAAGATGCTATGAAAAAACTTAAGCCAAGTCACAATTGCTAGTTTTAAGGACAAGTACATATTTGTGGACGACATGAGTGACTTCCATTCGTGTTAAATCTTTGTATTTCAATTCAAAAGCATTTCTTAAAATTACTTTTCATTTCTCATAAGTTCAAAATTATTTTGAATTTTGACAAATTATAAACGTTTACTGGTATTGAAATTATACTTTTATTTGACAGTAATTATCTGTTCTTGTTCTCCCTCATCAATATTACTCATGTTTGTGAGACCTATTACAGGTTTTCATGGAAAAAAATACAAATTTTAGCATGTGTTCCGATTGACCCCTATCAGCGGGGTGATTCGGAACACCCATAATTTCCTATATATTTTAATAATAACTGTTCAAAATGTTTTGTGTTTGCTTGGAATATCAAAAGTAAAGCAAGACCGAAGTTTTTACCCAGAAAATCAAATTGAAAAAAAATCTTTTAACTGCTTTTTTTACAATCAAAGCTGAAAAGTGTTCCGATTCACCCCATTTTACGGTACTTTTATTACTTTATGGTGACCATTGCTTCAAAAATTATTTCTGAAATTACAAGGAAAGTATCGTTAAAGTCATTTCAAGAAAAGAAATATTAGCAGAAACATAGGCAAAATTTGATGAATGAAGTAAATCAAAGAAAAATGAGTTAAAGTTTAAGAGCAGAGTCACGAGAAATGATAGCAAAAATATATGGTACAAGTTTTTGTCTAAAACTTCTTTTAAAGAAAATAAGAAGGTTAATAAACAAATATATTTTGAAGTTATATATTTATATACATATATAATATATATATTACTTAATAGCTGTATTTCAGGTGCATTAAGGCCTACAGAGGCGTGCCAGGAAAAGTACCATTTCCAATCTCTTGTTTCTTTTGTCACACAATGACGAGAAAAATAGAAAGGAAACGTATGAGCAAATAATAATTATTTTTATGCCTGTCAAGCACTGTGACATATCGAAATAATGCGTGACAAACGACAAACTCATGATAAGAAACTTTTGATGTCTGATAAGCGAGCCGCTTTCTTTTTCTGAATTTATTTTTCTAACATGGGGGATAACAAAGGGGCTTAGACTCGAAGAGATGATAATAATTGATTTTTGCTGTTCCCATTCAGATAATACATGAATTGATGCTTCTATCATTAGGTTACTTCAGTGCAACCGATGCTGAATTGATTAATGGAAAACCTACAAGAATATGAAAAAACATTATTGAATTCGTATTTTTTAATTAGCAGTACCCTTGACTTTCAGATAGATTTACCTTTGCTCTTCGCTTAATGAATTCGGTGCCGAAAATGTTAAACTGTTCTGTAACCATCTTTGGCCAGCTCTGGTTGCAGAATTTGTGTTGTTAATGAAGTGCTATTATTTATTTAATAAAATAAAGATTTGCTGTTACTTTCAGTGAGCTTCTTACTGAACATAAGTTGATAACTAATTGAAGATTTGAACTAACGAAATTAGAGCGAAGTTGCTAATTGTTTAAGTAAATCTGATTACTAGTAGTGTGTTTACATTTGACTAACTGTGGATACGAAAATTCTTACTGATATATAGATATCAGGCAAATTACTTTTCCGTTTTGGTGTTCCGTTACTGTTCCGTTTTTCCTAAATAAGATAATTAATATGATTACATTCTTCAATCTATATTTAAAAATTATTCTTCAGAAGTAGTAGCTTTTCGTAATTTCTATAGTGATTCGTTTTGCAGAAACAGAGATTAATGTGTGTTTTACACTTTTAAGTTTATGCAAATCAACATTACCATAATACATTGCTTTCAACGCCGTTTTGTTTTACAGGTTTAAAAAGTTTAAACTTATTTTCGTACAAAGTGATGCAGAGTTCACTTGAGCTAATCTCAAACACTTTATAATTGTGCGTGATCTGTTACACATGAGACGGAATTCTATCCCTTTACGTAAAAAAATCTAAAAATTATATGGCTCCCTCCTTGGTTGTAAGGGGAATTAATGGGAGTTCTCGGTATCATATAATATACGAAAACTAGACAGTAAAAGTTATAGTATTATTTCACAGTTTCTCAGGCGAAGAGTCCTTCTAAATTTCTTCTGGTGTTAATGGGTCATTCAGAAAAATAGTTGAAATCATGTCCGGCAGTTTTTAATTAACACTCAATTTCAATAATTTCCACCAAAACATCATTTTTAAATTGATTTTTCATTTATTTCTGCAAGATAATGTATCAAAGGTTTGTACATAAATAATTTATGAAGATTTTTTAAATATTTTGACCATTTCGTATGACTGAGTTGAGAAATTAGTGTACAAGTAAGCTTTTTTAAAAATTGTCGTAAACATAACTAAACATTACAACTACAGGACAAGCAAAATTTTAAATAGCTATTCCAAATCTTCTGTTCTGATTGCAGCTTCAAAGGGTGGGGGGCATTACTTAAATATCAATGTGCTGACTTTTATGATTTACAAATGTAACACAGTGGTTAATCCCTAATTCAAATTAACTATAAAAATAGGAATTGCAGAGGTATTGCCCTTAAAATCTAAGCAGCTCAACTTGCTTTTTTGCAAATTATCAGATGATACTAGCTGCCAGGGCAGCTAGATTAGCTTCCTGCGGCATGCTGATGCATAACGTCCCCCCTCTCTAACTTTTACCTCATTCTGAAATTATATTATTTGATATAATTTAATGTTCATTCGATTTCAAGACATACCACGCACGTGGCCCGGCGTTGCACGGGCACTTCGTGCCCTGAAAGTAGTGAGAAAAAAATTTAAAGAAACTACTCCCCGCCAAGGCGGCTCGCTTACAGGCGCTTCACGCCTTTACTTTTTTCCTATATAAAAAAATCATTCGAATTATTGAGATGCTTCACGCCTTCAAGATGGTGAGGAAAGTTTCAGTAAGTTCAGGTCGCTCAAAGAAAAAAAGCAGACATAGATACTCAGTTTTTAATATAAGTAGATGGCTCTTCAACAAATAAATGTTTCAAAATATTACCAGTAGCTAGCGATAAAAATTCTACGTAAGTGGTCCGCTTATGAGTTTCGTGTTTGATTTAGTTAAGCCTTCATTCAAAATTCTCATTATCATTGTTATCACCGTTTCATAGCAACGACGGTTTGCAAGAATGGATTTCATATTTAATCATTTATTAGGCTTAATCGCTTTAAATTTGACTACTTATTAATTGATATCTTCGCTAATTAAAATCGTATAATTATATCAATTGAAACTAAAGAAGCTTGAAAAATTACCTACCTATCGGTATCTGGTTCGACTTTCAGTTCATTGGCGTTCAGGAGAAAGAAGCGTGACATAGAAAGATAGAAAGATAGTTAGAAAGAAAGATAGTTAGAAAGAAAGATAGCGAGAAAGATACTCAGTTTTTAATATAAGTAGATTGTCATAAAATTTTCTCAGATAAGGGTGTTAATTAGCATGCACCGACATTGATACAGTTTCGAAAAATCGAAACTAAAATCTGGGGGGGGAGGGGTCGATAGTCGTAAAAATGAGATATGTAGAACTAGGTTTGTTCAAAAGAAAAAAAAAATCACAATGTTGGCATCGTCAGGAAAAAATAGGACATTTACACTTTACTTACAGCTACATAATTTGAAGATTTTGTGCCCAAGTAACGTTGCTACTACACAGGTTGCACAATTTGTTTTATAAACGTTTAAAAATGGTTTTCAACATTGCGATAAATATTTTGAAACGTTTAAACTTTACTAGGGTTAACTCTGGCTGGGTAATCTTATCACAACGTTGCAAAGCCTCTGTATGCATCTGGGAACTAGTGTTAGCTGTATCTAGGGCTTATGATTTCACACGAGAGTTAGACTTCTAGTTGAGGCTATAACATAACAAGAAAAGATTATATTGTCTCAGAACTTATTTCCAATATCGCAATTTCCAATACCTCAATCTTTCAGTTACAGAAAACGAAACCAACAAACTAGATTCACATTCCAAATTTTCTTCAAGAGCGAAATTACAGTGCGATACTGTACTCGAAAATATAGTTTTCTTGGAGAATGTTTATGGTTTTTGTGAGAAGTTGCCATTTGCGTGCCGAATCTGTCGTCCTATAAATTGATGCCTTGCGTTTTTGCTGTTTGATTGGCGAGAAATGGCCACGTCAGCGTCAGATATAATCGATGGGAGTATTGCGTGAACCAGTCAGAGCTTGCAGCTCATTTCTCACAAATGAACAGTTCCAATAGTGAGAATGGGATGAAAAGATTTTCTCTTTCAATAGAGTGAAATATTGCGTGAATGATTTCAAAAACACATTTCCAGTGGCAGTAGCAGTCTGGTTGCTCGTTATTTTGCCTAGTAGTGCTAAGAAATTTATGGGGACAATTTGATTCTGCATGAATGTGTGATATTAAAACTGACCAGTATATTGAGATATACCAGAAGAGGGTATTTTGGAAAACCATTTGCATTTACATCAATAACTTAACTGGTATTTCAACTAAAAAAAACCCTAGGTTTCTTCTGTTGTTTTGGTTTTCTCCTTTTTGTAATTTGTCCTTTTCTCTTAGTTGATCGTTTAAATCTTTTTAAATGGGATAAAAAATTTTATCGAAAAAAAGAAACAGAAGAAAAACCATTTTGTCCGTATTTGACTTTTGCTTCTTTGAAAGTAGTAATGAATGGGTACGACAAAATTTGTTGACTTACACCAGGGCTTCTCTCTTTTTCTAATCTTTTTTTACTCGAGGGGCCCAGCTGATACTTAGATGATTTTCGTGGGCTAGTAAGAACATGCATATATTTTGAAACGCCAAATTTTGTTCTAAATAACGTAGGAAAACGTAGTAAAAAGAAAAAAATTACAAACCAAAAATTATTGTCATCATTACTTGATGCTTATTCTATTAATGTATAGTTTGCATCTGATTACCAAAAACCAATGTCTGAATATTTAACTCCAAACTTGTCACATGGTTACTAATCGTGGCTTTCGATTTGTAACATCAAACAAAGCAACGCTTGTCACATGACTCAACTTCGTGTGCCATAGCTTGTGCACCACTGACTAAAACGTATCAGAGACAACCACGTTAGGACTCTTGAAAAAATAGGGTTATGACGGAGATAACGGATCCCCTGGTATTATAAAATATCTGTTACACCATTTAGTAAATAAATCTTTAAGGTATTGAACGTGACATTGTACGCGAAAAACGATCGAAGGATTGAAAATTATTGCATCGTATTATGGTAGCCACTATTGACTTAAAAATAATTGCAGTGCTTTTTATAAATAACCCCAATCTTGGGAGAGAGAGAGAGAGAGAGAAAAAAGGAAACTGGGTTTGGGTTAGCTGTCGTTTTTTAGGCTAACCTTGATCCGAAAGTTTTGTTTTTAACGGTTTCACTCATATTTTGTTAATGTCATTGCATCTATTCGTGTCAAACTGCAAGAAAACTTCTAAATGAGAGCAAAGTTATCCTGAATTAAAAATAATTCATAAAAATTATTTAAAATTAAACATTAATCTTCCTCAAAATTACCCTTCCACTTGGAGCAGCCTTACACCGTGTCAGTATAATATTACTTAATAACTATTTGAATAAAAATAGTGCAATTCTGAACAAAATAGAAAAAAAAAAAAGCTGAATGTTTCAATTTTTTCGTTTTTATACCATAGCATTTCATCATTTCTGCAATGTATTGTATCGCATAGACCAGTGGTTCGTTTTTTTACTCGATTGCCTCCCCTCACATTTAAAAAAAAAAAAAAAAAAAAAAAACGAACGGGCCCGAGAATATATAAAGTGTAAATATATTTGACTTTTTTTACAGCTAAAATGTGAAGACACGCAAAGAAAAGGAAATTACAAACCAAAATAATTATTTAAATATTACTTCATGCTTATTTTATTAGTAAGAGTAGAGTCTGAACACAAATGTCAGAATTATTGAGTTAGCATTATTGTACAACGCTCAGTGTATATATCTTTTTGTTCAATGAAAAAATGGACATGAATGACATATCCTACGTTCAGCATTATGTCGTTTATATTTTCTTTTGAAGTCATTTAAACTATTAAAAAATGATTTGGTGCGAAGGTCAAAACCACCCCAAAAGAACTTATTTGAATTAACAAACTTTTGTAATATCTCTCAAAATGTTCTCTATTTAACGCTAAAAATAGCAGCGAATCAATCCTGTAGTTTTTCATTTACTACCGTGTGAGCGTCAAATGTGACCACAAAAATAACTTCATACAACTGAGATTGTGATATATTACCTGTTTATTGATTATTATAAAAAAGTTTCATGATAAACCGAATGCAATTACCGAATTCTGCTAACACGTATCCCCCTTGCAGCAGATTCATCGAACATGTGCATCGACTGAAAAGATCAAGTTTATATCTGTATGAAATATTAATTATTCCAAGTAAATTTATTCCATCAATCGACAGAGCTAGAATGATGGGGAGTTCGGGCAGCTTCCGCTTACCTTTTCTGGAAAGGGAGAAGCGGGCATTTAATCTTTCATGCAATCCTGATGTGCGAATGATGGATGGTTGGGAAGCGCCGACCCTGGTTTGCTGGGCCCTCATTAATCGGCCGATACATCATTCTCCCCTTCCTTCGTTGCCTTTTTAGGAATAAATGTCGAACACACTAACGAAAAGATGGAATCCGATGACAAATGAGGCAGGTCCTTCACTTTATTCTGGTGCGCCAGAAAAGTGGTATTTATTTGAGGTACATCTCGAATATTTACGTCTTCGGCACTTTAACCGTATTACGGTAGAGAGAAAGAGAGGTGTAGTTTGTTTCACCGAGCTGTTATCTTTGTTACTTTGCCCAAGATCTAATATAACTGTAATGATAAATTATCCTTTGACATCATAACAAAATTATTTCGTTCCGAAAAATTTACAATGATGCTCTTAAGATATAGTTGCTTTTGTTAGATGGGGAGTAGCGTAAAAGGACAAATGGGCGTTCGCCTGAGGCGTCGTTTTGTTTCCCTGAAAAAAATTCCTGCTGCAAATTCCCTGAATAAAATCAATATTGAACACACTAGCGAAGTCTAAACCTAAAAAAAAAACCTTTAAGGTAGAAATATGAGCAACAGTACAAGGTTCATTTGCTATTGCTAGTACCAGAGCAACGTCTGATGACGGCAAAATTCAAATGTTGGACCATTATTTTCGCATTATTTCCAGGAGAACATCGCAATCCCCAAGCACCAATTTAATTACACCAAAGATGTTTTAAAATTGCATTTTTAAAACATCCGTTTCGATGAACTTCCGTTTGAAAGACGCCCTTTTCATCTAACTTTGCCAAACAGACTAAAACGTCTTTTATCTTACTTTAATTTTAAACAATTTTTATGATGAAACACCTCTCCATCTTCCTCATCCAGCAAGAAATACAGCTTAAAATCCGTTTTTAGGGGGGAGAAACCTCGCATCTTAAACCCTTTCCTTAAAACCCACCAATGATAACCTGAAATTAATATCAAAAGAAAAAAAAAATACTTCTTAACACTTTAATGTTTTCTTAGCTTTAAAAAATTCTATCGGTATAAAAATATCACTCTTTATGTTGAAAGTTGGTGAATTTGGCATCTTCCCAGGGCGACAGAAGCCTATGTTACGCCACTGCCGGATGACATCCTTCACTTTGATATTCTTTGGACTTTCGGACTTTGATATCTAAGAGAAGTCTTTCATCAGTGTAAGGCATGGCTCTTTTAAGACGTTTTGATCAAGCAGCTACCACCAAGAGCCTTGGTTCTGAGAGTTGAGAGATGCATCTTGAAACGCGATTAAATTAGCAGATGCGCCAGACCCTTTCCTTAGGTGCCACAGCATGTATCGTACATACTAAGTAAGAACATCTTACCTTGTGTAGTGGTTTATGTAGGATGGCTGTGCTGTGCAATGTGTTCGGTATGATCGTTATGTAAGGTTTTTCGGTATGAACTTTGTGTTTTTTATGAAGTGCAGATGATGTATGGTATACTTTATTATGCTTGAATTAGTTGTATTGGACATTACATATCGCACATAAATGTTATCATATAGCATGTTGAGTATGAACGTTGTGCATTAATCCTTGCCTTTTTCTCAAATTAATTGAATAACTTCCATAACAAAATGTGCAAAAACAAGCGACAGCTTTCGTATAAAACCGCCACGTGAAAAAGAATCAACTTCCGAGGACTCAATCAACCCACAACAAGATACTTGAGATGCACATTCAAAGGTAGAGCAAAGATACTTGTTCGTAAGTAACTGCAACATCCACGTGGGGAACAACAATGCCTCTTTGTTTTTTACGGCCCAGCTGAAACCACGAGGTTCAGTGATCCAAGAAAGCATTCTTTATTCCATAAATGAGCTATCACGACCCTTCTTTGGTTCACGATCTCTGGCGTGAATGTTGTGTTCCCCCTGTGTCGAAAAACGAGTATTGACACAGCAGCCTTTTCTCTAAGTAGGTTGCTGTCGACACAGCTGATCGTCGAAAATCGTGATCCGAGGGGTGCAGAAATTGACACAGAAGGTGTGCCCGGGCTTTAACATTCGACGGGGCGGACTTAAATGAAGGTGTGGTGGAGACTTTTGGTGGTGGGAAAGATGGTAGAGGAAGTTTCAAGTTGATTGAAGGGTATTTTAACTCCTATTCAACAGCTTTCTAAACACTACAAATTGAGTTTTGAACAGTGAGAGTGCTGTTTTGGCAAAAACTTCTCCTAGTTAAAGCTCCACAGTAACGAAAAATATTAGGAAATTGTTTTTTTTCTCTCTCCCTCCTCTTCTATTATCATTATTCTTGTTATTATTTTGAACTTTTGAAGGCCTGTCTAGTTTTGAATTTTAATCTGAGCTCTAAATTTTAAATCTAACAAATTAATTTAAAAACTATTTAAAGTTTTTTATGCTTTGTTAGTCAAAAATTGCGATAGCAGAGATAATTAAAACTTTATTAAATTAATTAAGTTTTGATTTATTAATAAGAACTAAGATATCTATTTATTTCGATTAATTGAATTCTTATGGTATAATGGTTTATAATTTCAATGTTCATATAATTGTGTTTCTTTGTTCACGTTTAGCATTGTTCTTAAATATCGCATTATTTCCAAACTATTATTTAAAAAAAAAAAAAAAAAAGATTATGCTCAGAACGTTTTTTTGTTTTGGCTCTTAGAAACTTTTCAGTGCAATACTTAGCCGTCAAATTATATAGTTCAACATGGATTGATACATTAAACTATGTAACTCAATTCTACCGATATCGTGTACGAGGTTAATATTTTTAACACTAAAACATTTTTCAATCATTTTAAGTAAAGAAAATTATTTTTAATTGCTTCTTAAAATTTCGAAATTTAAGACCTTATATCTCGATAGCAGGACGACGATGGCAACTATTTTTTTTCGTCAAAAAAGTCTCAATATGTTCTTTCGATTGCTCTCTATTTGAATTTCTTTCACTATTGCGTTATTTGTGTGGTTCATTGATTATAATTGGTTTTTGTTCTGAAAAATCTTGAGATGTTACAGGCAATCCGTCTATCTGATATATCCACGCAAATCCTACATTCTGAATTTTTTTTTAAAAGTATTTTCTAAAAATAGACTATATTGATTACGCTTTTGACATAATTAACAAGTTTTTTTCAAATGTTAAGAACAGAAACAATTCATATTCAGAACACATTAATTATTTTTTAATGCGTATAAATTTTAAAAGTTTATTTAAATAAACCGTTGTCATTTGAAAAAAATAAACAAAACAAAATTCTACACTCCGGCTATTTGTTTGACTAAAGCTACTGTACTTTATTATATCCCTTTTACTCGAAGATTGTTCTTCCGTTAATTTAAATAAATTGCGATTAACTGAAATAACTTTTAAAAATTGGAAAGAAAAAAAAAAGTACAGAAAGAGCTAAAATAATTTACTTTTAGTTCACTTACTCTTTCATTCAAGATGACGTAACACTCTTTGATAATCGTCCACTTTTCGTATCCATGAAACTATGTCACGTCTATCTGTAAAAAAAATGAAAATAGTTCATTTTCAATTAAATAATGAAGCAGAGAATTGGACTCTGAGCAGCTTTACACAGCCCAAAAAGCAGACTCATCGTGTGTATTGTAACACCACAATAAAAAAAAAAAAAAAAAAAAAAAAAAAACATTCGAAAACGAAACAAGCGGATTTGAACTTCGCACGTGTTTTACTCAAAACCACGAATATACTTTTGATTCTAACTGCCTCAATTTATAAAATAAAATACAAGAAAATTCAAAACAAGTAAAATGCAATTAAGTTCTATTTGTTTGAATTTATTCTTGCCCTAAATAATCTTTTATCAAATGGTTTTCTAAATGCTTTGACTTACTCGTCATTATTACAGTTCAAAATTAAAATAAATAAAAATAAACGCAATTAGGATAAAAAATAAAAAAATAAATGAATAAAATTATTTTTTGGGAAGGTCTTTTTAGGTCTTTAGTTGTAATTTTTTTTTCTCTTTTTCTTTTTTTTGAACAATGTTCCATAATACACATAACATACATAAAGAATAAAATTCGTACTCACGTTCGTACGTTGCTGAGAGCAATATCTCTATACTTTGTGACTAACACATTGATGACCCACTACTTTAAACGTACTTTTTCGACTCGGCAATCAAATAATGAATCTCCACCAAGTATTAAACTTCCATTGGATATACATAGATTTCATATCTCTCCGAGAATAAAAGCGACACAGGCATAGTCATCCTGTTAAAAGACCATAAAGGAATTTTTATCTTTTTGTGCATCACCATAAAAAAGGCCCCAAAACTGTTATAATGAGAAATCCAAACATGGCCACCCGTAAGAAAAGCACTTCATCAAAAATCTCACTCGGCGTTGATTTATCTGAAGAATCTCTCTTTTGTTGTGCACAGAGTGGTTCCTGGGCTCCCCAAAGAAAAGTTTTACCTATTTTTTTTCCTGCATGGCAGCTGCCACGCAATGGATCTATTGTATGCCGCCCACAATGGTTCTTCCCACTCACAAAAGGGACATGGATGATTGGAAATGGGAGTGAGCTGTCAAAAAAATACAACAAACCTTTCATCCGTTTGGAGTGTTATTTGTTGACGGGATATGGCATACACAGATTGTCCAAACAGTGTTGCCTTGCAGTCGACGAGGTGGAAAATCTGATGCCTTTTCATCAAAGTTGCGTCTGGAGATATTACGTCGGGGGAGAGGGTAATGGTAAAGCAGTTGACGTGCATCGAAGACTTTTCGAAATTCTGATATAATCTTCTGGGAGGGAAATATTCCTCAGACTCATAAGAGCATGATATACATGCTCCACATAAACTAAATTATAAAATATTCTGCAACTGCTGAGCCTTGATCAGATGTGTTACTAAACACGTAATCAAGTGAATGACTAACCTAATATGATTTAATGAGTCTTAATCAAATGACTTAATAAATTTCAATCAGCTGACTTCTTATGCTTTAACCATATAAGTTACTAAACCATAATTATAACGAGAAAGCATACTAGTCATTTATGTCTTAATCATACGATCATTTAAGTTTTAATCATACGAGTAATTTCTTATTTGCTGCGTGAAACAAAAAAAAAAAAAAAAGAAACTTCGAACTGTTGGGAGTACTGTGTTATGAACATTAAAACGAAACTAAGTTCTACAATTTGAATTAATCAGCTCTTAATAAATCGAAGTCCTATATCTTGAATATTACTACGCCTCGGAGTGTTATTGAGTCCCTAACTCCTGAAGAGCTCGTGAGAGCTTCCTTTTACTCTAAGTACCGATAAATTGAAGGTCTTAAAACGGAACTTCGAGTTATCGAATGTTGACTGTGCCGCAAAACTGCCATTGTACAACTTGAAATATCCTATTTGGAAGCTGAATTAAGTTTTTACGCTTTTTATCCTACTCTTTTTTCCCCACGATCATTTTCTGAATGTTTGAGCTGGAGGAATCTATCTCTGAATCCCATTAAAAAATATATTCTGCCATCTCTGCCTGATTAAGTTTATTTAAAAATGGTTGCATTGACAATACCGCTATAAAGATATTTAGATTTTTTACGACATGTCTGTATATCGTCGCCACCATGCTAAACTAACGAATGTGAAAACTGGCAATTTTCAGGAGAGCCAAAACACTGCATATAACTTTTTCCCACCTGACGTGTTTGGTTATTTTCAATTTTCAAGCTTTTATAGATATCTTGAAGTGTAAAAGTATTGCTCGAAGGTATCATTTTAATTTTAATTATTTGTAAAATTTGAACTTGAAAAACGAACTTGAAAAACGCGATTTTTCACATTCGTTAGTTTAGCATGGTGCCGACGATATCTCTCTACACTGTAAAAATGAATGTTGTTTTTGCAGTGTAAAACAACTAATTTTACAGTAATAAACTGTACAAATTGCTAATTTTGCAGTAATAAACTGTAAACTTGCTAATTTTACAGTTTATAACCGTGCATTTTACAGCTTTAAGCTGGAACCTCTGCTGACAGTATTATACTGTTGGGTTTTACAGTACAGTCGAACTCGTTTATAACGAGCTCGGATATAACGAGAACTCGGATTTAACGAGGGAAACGAGAATATTTTGTTGGATCAATGCTAAGTCTATGGAACTGAATTCGTTTTTAACGAGCAAGACTCGGTTTTACCGAACAATTTTTTCTGTTTCGCAGTCTTTTTTTCTCATCTTTCTAGTATTATTCCTGTCTTATCTTTTCTTTTCTTTCCCCTGCGGTTCAATACTTTTGTATGAAAAATTCCACCAGCATACCAGTGTTATTAAATAAAGAACAGTATTTAATTCAATTAATTGATGTAATTAAAGAAAGTATTAATTAAATTACAAGTAAACTCAATAATTTGGCCTCCCAAGTCACCCACCTCTTCTGGTTGCATGCTAGCCGTAAGTACTCGTTTATTACGAGCACTCGGATTTAACGAGCAACATGTTACGGGCCCTTCGTGCTCGGTATAAGCGAGTTCGACTGTATAATACAGAAACTTTTACGGCAATATACTGTAGGATTTTTAACTTTACAGTAAGAAATTAAAATTACTAGTTTTACAGTTTATTATAGTGCATTTTACAGTTTTGAATTGGGGCCCCTGCTGCCAGTATAAAACTGTAAAAACAACAGTTCATTTTTTGCAGTATATCTGCCTATACGAATATTCGTTTGTTTAACCTAAAAATATAATCTATCACATACATTTGCATTATTGGTATGTTTGTATACATATGTATTTCAGTATCGTATACAGGGTGTCCACTCCAATCGTGGACCAATAGCTAATTTCTAAACCGTTAGAGATAAGCAAATAATTTATTTAGGAAAAAATCTCCAAATTACGAAAGGAATTTTGGGTCTTTTCAATGTTTTTCAAAAAATCAAATTTTGAAAGAGTTACGAAATTTAAATTTTTATACAGCCCCCCAGTCCTATCAATCATATTTAGTAAAACATTCTTGACACTGTAACGTTTAAAACTAAAAAAAAATCACTCTTCTACCACAAAAATTGACCGAGTTATGACGTTTTGAAAAATCAAGATTTTGCATTATTTCATGACGTCATCGAGAGATCGCTTAAGGGACATTATGCGAAATCATTCAAAATCTTGATTTTTCAAAACGTCATAACTCGGTCAATTTTTGTGGTAGAAGAGTGATTTTTTTTTAGTTTTAAACGTTACAGTGTCAAGAATTTTTTACTAAATATGATTGATAGGACTGGGGGGCTGTATAAAAATTTAAATTTCGTAACTCTTTCAAAATTTGATTTTTTGAAAAACATTGAATAGGCCCGAAATTCCTTTCGTAATTTGGAGATTCTTTCCTAAATAAACTATATGCTTATCTCTAACGGTTTAGAAATTAGCTATTGGTCCACGATTGGAGTGGACACCCTGTATATCATTATACATTTACTACACTTACAACAGTTTATCTACATAGGTTTTCGAAGTGCTGTTGTTACTTAAATGAGATTCACAAATGATTAGCTCAAAAATTTTGGAAACATACGTGAACAGAACATTTTACGAGATTTTATTAACATTGTACCGCTGGGGATATGACTATTTTTTAGCCTCAAGTGGCACACGGATCACATCTACAAATATATGTGTGTGTATACGCATTGTCTTTGTTCGTTACAGCCTTTCAAGAAACAAACTGATGTCTCTGTTGGAAAATAAATAACTTATTAAACCATAATTAGGTTTTATTTTACATGATAAAAACATTATAACGATAGAAAAGGGTGTTGAAAAATATACAGCTCCATCATTACACTTAGATAAAATACTATTATTTCGTAGAAATTTATCGCTTGTCTATTACTACGAAGGAAATGAAGCGTATAAAAATCATCATAAAAACGATTCAGCATCTACGCAGCCGATATTGGAATAATAAGCAATAAGCGGTCGCAAATGGCAAATGCAATTACAGTGTTACAGTGCGAATCACGCCCTCTTCCGTAAATGAACGAAAGGAAAAACGATTTTGATGAACGTGACTGCACTAATAAACGAGAATTTGTGGAGTGCCAACATTTTTAAATATTATCCATTGAGTTTTGCTAGGTTTTGCTGAATAGAGTGAATTGTGGGCTGGATTCATTATGCGGAGGTGAAGATATTAGTGTGTTAAAGGATCATTTTGAATAAGTAACCTTTTAAAAAGGTAGTTTTAAGAACCCGAATTTAGTTTAGTTTAGTTAATTAGAATTTGTTATTGGATAAGACGTAATTTAAACTGTTACTTCAAGACTAGTCATATATGTTTTTTCAAAATGTATTAATAAAAGTCTGTGCAGTTATAATAACCACTCAGTTACTAGTGTGGGGATCGAACGATATTAATTAAAATCATATACTTGACAATATTATTAATAGTTGAACTTATAGCTTAGAGGTACATAATGGTTAAATTTGTGAGACAATCCTAAAATTTTAATCAACTTTGCTAACTGAAACAAAGATAATTTGCTTCTACGCATTGCAATCTAATAAATGCTACATTCATAAATTCATAAAAATTTAACTTATTTATTAATATTTAGTGTTTTTATAGAACAAACTGGAAACGCTGATACTCGACAATTGCGGAACAAGTTGCACTCTAAACTGGAAGATTGAGTTTTATCTCCAAGGGAATGGAAATGTCCACAGGTAAGAAAAAAGTATGGGTTTTATATTTTCTATACATTCGCATTCAACATTTGCTGCTCAATTAATAATGAGGATTATGTAACCACACAAAATGATGAACAATTTTTCAGGAAAACTACTCTGGAAAATTTTTGAATTAAGTCGTCGGAAGTATATTTCCATCTCAGTCGAAACTTTTATTTCATTGTGCATGTCATGTTTAATGTAAATGAATAGCGAACCAAACTTAGCAGACTAAATGCTCTCTGTTACTTTGACTTCGTACCAACAGTGGTCATATTAATAGAGTTGAACCGTGAACATAATATATCAGCATTCGAGCATTACAAGAGATCTCCACGTACCAATAACAGCAGCAGTATACTGCAAAAAATGAACTGTCGTTTTTACAGTATAATACTGGAAGCCGAGGTTCCAATTTAAAACTGTAACATGCACAGTAATAAACTGTAAAACTAGCAATTTTACAATTTCTTACTGTAAAGTTAGAAATTTTACAGTTTATTGCCGTAAAATTTAGCTGTATTATATTGTAAAAACAGCAGTGTAATATTGGCAGCAGAGATTCCAATTTAAAACTGTAAAATGCGCAGTAATAAACAGTAAAATTAGCAATTTTGCAGTTTATTACAGTAAAATTAGCAATTTTACAGTATAGTACCGTAAAAGTAGAAATTTTAGTTTATTACTGTAAAACGACATTTTTTTACATTTTATTACCATAAAATTAGCTGTATTATACTGTAAAAACAATATTCATTTTTTACTGTGTAACATCAGGTAGTCTTTTCTTATAAAAACAAATCGAACTTCCGACTTGAGACCATTGTGACAATCATCGACTTCCACTTCCTCTGGAGCACAAATTTTCCTCTGCTGCATCCCCAGCACCGAAACATCAGAGAAATCAGCGGCGCCATTACATCAAGGTGCAAACCTGATCCTTCATCTCTTTTTTTCCTCGGCGCCAAAATATTTATGGTTTCTCGACAGCCTGAATCCCGGCGTCTTGAGGAACAGAAACCAGCAGAGGAAGGATGTGTGTTCGTTATGTTCTTTTTGCGACATTTTTCATTCCAAGTTCACTGGAGTGCAAAACCGCTGCCTCCATCGGTGTTGACGTGAGGAGGATGGGATGGGGGTATTTTTAGAGGCGTGTTTATGTTGTTTTTTACGACTAGAATTGTTGAAATTGTTTGCCTTAAGATCTACTTGTGAGTTTTGTGATAAAAAAGGCTCTCACTGTGTTATATATAATATACATAAATAGGATTAGAAACATTTTAAATATCAGATTGCACTCATCAGTGTAACGTACATCAATGAAGAAACAAGGCAACAACTCTTTAACAATTGAGCCTAACACATTAATAAATTCGTCTGGTTTTGCCTCATTCATCAATTAATTTATTTGCATGAATAAAGCTCTTGTGTTTTTCCTGGAATTGGTATTTTTACATCCTTCATTTTTTCTTTTCGGGTTTTCCTTCTCTTTTTTCGGCCTTAGGAAAACACCAACACTGAAGAGTGTAGTCTCATTTTATTTTGAAGTTTATCTTCTCAAAAGTCAATCTGGCACGAATGGAAGTTTTTTTTTTTTACTCTCTATCTTTTCCATATTTTTATACTTCCAGTCTTTTCTATACATTTTTTATTGTTTTCTAGTTGACATATGTACTGGCTTATGACTTCTCCAAACTTCGTGTTCAGTAAAATGTCATCTAAAAAGCATACGTGTATCTACGACTCATTTTTAATGACACATAAAATTGAAATTCTGAAGAAGTTGTAACACTATATTTCCCGTCGGCGTGAGTTTGTATATATATATATATATCAGGCACGTGCCGTCAATTAATGCCTAGGGTAGGCAGATGCGAAGATTTGTGGAATAATATAGATCTTTAAAAACGCATGAAATGTAAAAAGTAGTAAAAAAATATGAATATGAAAGATGTTTACTTACAATACAAATAAAATACATATATGCAGGAATATTCGACTGCATATATATATATATATATATAATTTATATATCTCATTTCCATATTGGATACAGTTTCAACTTAATCCTACGAAAAAGCGGGGTATTAAAAAAAAAAACCTAAAACAGTTGAAAATTACTGCATTTGATAAAAAAACACGACAATGGAGTAGCAAACTGTAAGCATTCAACAGTACTGTACAAAAGACGATATCAAGACGTCTAGACCGTAGAAACGCCACACTCTACAGGAACAGCTCTGCGCATCACATAGTCAAGTTTCGGCGGAGAAAAGAAGAAATCGCAAAGGCACTTTTCGGACAGCCTTTCGTCGCCGCTTTTCGAGCATTAGGGGAGAAAAGTGCCGGGCACGTGCATTTCCTAATACTACGCACAGTATAGATACAGTGGTTGAAAAGCAGCGGTAGTCGGTGCTTTTTAAGGAAGAAAATTAACATTTCCGGGTTTTTTTCTGCTTTATTCGCTGTTTAATGCCTTAATATTTCCAAATCAGCGCATTACATGTCATGTAATGAAATTAAAAAATTGGTATGTTTTCTTCATGGGTAGGCACTGCCTACCTTGCCTACCCAGACGGCACGTCTCTGATATATATATATATATATATATATATATATATATATATATATATATATATATATATATATATATATATATATATATATATATATATATATATATATATATATATATATGTTTTAAACACCGGTTCCACAAACATAAAAAGCATACAATTCCAAATTCTGTAGGTCGTACATGTTTGTACACATAAATATAGGAAAGTTCCATCCATAAATATAAGAAATCACGCGTGTTTATGTGTATTTTTTCTTGTGGATGAAATAATATTTTTTTTATCACTCAAATGTGTGATTAAAATTTCATCAGCGTATAGCTGAAAGCCATGTTTTGTTAGATATAAATTAGTCAAACACACATGTATGCATTATTGACTTCGACAATGCATAACTAATGAGAGCTACTGAACGGCAATTAACTTTAGTGACCACTATCTTTAATCACATCTGGAAAATAATCCATCTGATGTGAAAATGCATTACCTTTAAATGCATCACCATCATGAGGATCGAAACGAAATCTTCCTTTATTGGTACAAATAAGCCGAAAGAGTTCTGCCGAATTTGTTCCACAAATAAACCTTTCCTCTTGCGAAAGATACACACGGAGAAGAGAGAGAGAGAAAAAAGAGAAGTCCATTCACCAACAACGATTTCTTGACGAGAGAGTGAATCGTTCCGCCGTGTAAACTACGAAACGATGGGAGTAGAGGGCGCACGTGTTCCGAGTCCAAGAGCCGTTGCCACGCGGTGTCATTATCGGAATAAATTCCTCGTCGCGAATCGCCATTTTGGGGGCAGATCGCGACGCAAATGGCGCATTTGTCAGGACAAACGGCTTGCCGCAGTTCACTCGCTTGTTTTATAGTTTTTGATCCCCCCGAACGAAGTGCGTGTAATGTTCGCAAAAAGGGGTGGGTGGTGCATGTAAATGTTCACCGTGGGGAAAAAAGGAACTGTCTGCAGTCGTTTCATTAGATTAATAAAGCACTTTTAAAAAGGGATTCTAAAGAGCGTGGTTTGCATTATTATTAACTGGTTTGAAAGCGATAGTCTGCAGACATTCGAACTTGCTATCTGCCAGAGAAGTTTCGGTTCATTGTTTTATTTCTAGTTTTTCCCGTAAATTCAGAATAGTAGATATGTAAAATTACCTTATCATTGGAGACAAACATATTTTTAAGCAAACATATTGCATTTATTTTTTCTTGCGAAATGGTGATTATTCGTTTCGCCCAATATATCTATGCAACCTACCTCCCACACTTCCTCATCTTTTTCTAGTAGTATCTAAATTAGTATTATGCCATTAATCGGCTTTATCGCGGAGTTAAAAATATTTTCCGTTGGTGTGGAAAAATATAAATATAATGAGAAGTATACATGCAGCAGCGTAAACAAACCAATCTTTATCTTCCAGTTACACTTTGGGGCCAAAATATGCAAAAAAAAAAAAGCAAATAATAGTTTTTTTTTTTATAAATTATTTATGTACTTATTTATTTATTTTTATTTATTTATTTATTTATTTTTGGTGCATGAATTTTCCTAATTACAAATATTTTTTAAAGCTCGGGCGGATAATTTTGAAAACAAAAAGTATGATGAGAAATATAACTACTAAATGTGAAACTAATCATAAATAATATTTTCCTGGTCTATTCTGAGGTACAAAAATACTGAATTTAAAAAAACAATGCAAGTCGCAATTTTGTGAATTTTTATACTTTCAGTTTTTACGTTGGTACGAAAGCTAGGTAAATGGCGTGAGAAGCATTCATGGAAAGTTTGAAATGAAAAATAAATACCTATTGAATAAACGTTTCAGAAAAGTAATACCCAATATCTGCACAATAGATATGTTGTATAAAATAATAATTTAGACAATTTACAATGACCAGGGCCCGATTAAGATATTACGGGCCTTATTTGGAGTCACCCCTGTACTGGAGGCTTTAAAATTTTAGGCATTGGATAAAACAGTTTTAGCAATTCACTAAAGCAATTTGTGGCAACCAAATTACGGGGCCCTAGGCTATGATCTAGTCGGCCCATTCAGTAATCAGGCCCCGACAATGACTCGATGTCCGATAGCTCAAGCATTACTTCAACTCGAATATTTCATCAGGTCCCGATCCCTTTGACTTTAATTTCATTTCAATTATCCTCCATATCTCGAAGTTTACTTCTCTTAACTCTTAAGTTTTTTTTTTTTTTTTTTTAAGACTCAAAAATGGACATTAACAAGCTGTACTGTTTGCACTTATTGTGTGTGTATGAAGCGTCAGTATAAAACTTTGTGAAAGTTTGATTTCTTCAATAATGAAACATACTGCGAGACAGGCAGTGATAATTACTGCTGAAGAAAGCGACTTTTACAGCGAGTTAAGGAAGCAAATTGCAGATTAGTCTGACTTGTAAATTTAAGATTTGAGTACAACATCGAAGTTTGCCAATAACAGTTCAGCACAAAACCAAGTAAGAAAATAAATGTGCTTGCTGTAGAAGAGCTATTTGTGAAAAAACTGCAGCAATTACCGTTTCACGATTCACAAAACAGTTCGTTGCAACTTAAAATGACAGATTATCCAACAAGAATCAAGTATGAACAAAAAGAACGATTTATTTAAACTTTTGCCTCGTTTTCATAGTGTTTTAAGTTGAATTGCGGGAATTTTCATTATTAAAATAATGTATACGTTCTGTAGATTTATTAATTGATGTAAATATTAATTAAAATGTTTCAAAGATTTTAAATTAAAAAAAAAATGAAAACCGAAACTAGTTACGAGTCAAAGTTTATTTTCGGCCCCGCTAGATTCGAGTTAGTGAGAATTAACTGCATTATGATTATTAAACAGACAAATGATGACTCTCGCAACGTAGACTTTCAAGTGCGTTTCAAGCTTTAGTATAATATTCAATTGCGCATTAGAATAACTTAATTCAGTTGCAAGCAAAACATTTAATATCATGCTATAAGCCACAAACGGTACATAACAATTTAACCCAGGGGTCTCCAACCTTTTTTACTCGGGGGCCAAATTGAACATTTTTGGCAGCGAGGCGGGCCAACGGTCCAAAAATAGTTCAGTTCAGATGTTTTTTTTTTTTTTTTTTGTAACGTTACGGAAACTTGTAAAATTTAGAGAGCAGTTCAGAAAACTGAAATAAAAGTCATTTTTTCCCATGAAATGTATTTTGCTCTCCAAAAGGAGTTAAAAACGAAAAAAAAAGCCAAACAAGACTGAAAACTAAATCCTTGCAATGTACTACAATTTTATTAAATGAATTTTATGTATTAATGATCATACGAATAATAGAACTTAACAATAAATGAGGACAGAGCAAGTGCAACGCTTAAGACAATTTTTAATGAGAAGATTGCATTTGTTTGCCTCTTAAAATTTCAGTCCATTTAGGGTCAAACTTTGTAGTTCCGATCATCAAAGTTGATTTCAAATGTTCATTTGATAAGGAGGAACTGTACTTAGATTTAACATACTTCATTTTTGAAAATGTCTGCTCACACTTGTAGGTAGACCCAAAAAGAGAAAACATAACTCGAGCGTTGATTTTTTATCTTCTTAAAGTCTTTTTCCGGGAGAGAACTGTAAAATGAAAGTAGATTACCTTCTTTTTGGTATTCCTGGAAAGCAGTCTTGAGTGAGTCGTTGGTAGTAAGTCCGATGACTTCAAGTTGGATTTCAGCAGGCACTTTGTCTATATCGCAGTTAAAAGGGTTTTGAAAAATCTGGATATCATCTGATGCACGGTCAAAGTCTTCAAAACGGCTCTTAAATTCTTCTCGTAGGTTAGACATGATATCCAAAACGTATTCCTTGGGAACAAGGACGGATACAAGGGAGGGGCGATGGGGGCGATCGCCCCTCCCTTGAGGGACTCTTCTCCAGCAATTTTTCAACTATGAAGTTCGAAAAAGGCAATTTTAGATGGTCTTCGATGATACTATAAGTAGTGGTTGGGATTCGGGGCTCTTATCTGGAATTTTTTTTGAAACTGAAGACCAAAACGTTTGTAATAAAAATGTGTTAAAAAGGATATGTGGTAAAAAAAGGGGACAAAAAGACAATCGCCCCTCCCTTGGAACATTTCTGGATCCGCCCTTGCTTGGGAAAGAAAGCAGTACTTAATGCACCTAAGTTTTTACACGTTTCAAAGTGATCAAATTTCATCGATCCTAAATGCTTCTCCAAAAGCATGAGTTTTTGTTTGACATGCCAGTATAAGTCACAATGTGAGGAGTTTTCCCCTTGCAACTTTAAATTCAAAAAATTAATATGTGTGGTGAGATCAACAAGAAAAGCCAATTTCCAGACGAATACACTGTCAGAAAGTTCAGGTACAGGATGCCGAC
The DNA here is from genome assembly GCA_038373865.1 of Uloborus plumipes. Classification (NCBI taxonomy): domain Eukaryota; kingdom Metazoa; phylum Arthropoda; class Arachnida; order Araneae; family Uloboridae; genus Uloborus; species Uloborus plumipes. Next base: position 77,037 of record JAXGGA010000292.1, read on the forward strand.
ATTCAGTCATAAAAATATCAATCGCTTCTCGAAGTTCAAAAAATCACTGCAATACTTTGCCTCTACTTAACCAGCGAACTTCACAATGGTAAGGAACATCTGGATAAACGATGTCAATTTCAGCAAGAAAATTTTTGAATTGGCGTTCTTTAATAGAACTGGATCTAATAAAGTTAACTGTTTTGACAACTACATCATGTGTTTCCCGCACAACACTTGTTGATGGATAATACAGTGAAAAACCATAGGTTTAATTCCTCCAGCTGTTTTCACAGAATTACATGCTTCCAACTACTCCAATTTTTGTGCCAGACTTTTTTTCCTCCATCTGTAGCTACACCTCTTAGACGTGTGAAATCAAGCCTGAGATCAGAAATGGTCTCACTTACTTTACTGAAAATTTTGTCTCCGGTTACATTGCTCTCCATAGAGTGAACATCAGCCAATTCTTCTTTGATTTTAAATTCTCTGTTCACACCACAAACAAATAAAAGTACTTGAGCCGAGTCAGTAACATCAGTTGATTCATCCTGAGTGATTGAGAACCATTCAAAATCCTTGCAAGCGTCTTTCAGCTGATCAACAATGTTATTTGCAATATCTTCAGTACGACGAGCCACTGTGTTCGCCGAAAAACTTATAGCGTTGAACAATGAAAGTTTATCAGGGCAGATTTCTTCCTCAGTCACCATAATGCAATCTTTTACCAATTGGCCGTCAGTAAAAGGTTTACCAGCTTTAGCCAGAATATGGCTAACTTTGAAACTGGCTTTTACAGCAGGATTCATTTTGGTGAGATTGCTTCGTAAAGATTTGTCTCTAAATTGAAAGCGATTTTTTCAACGAAGCAATTTTATCTTCGCGTAGTTTGCCTGTTAAATTTCAAAATTTGCTCTTGTGTTTTGTTTTATAATGTCTTCGAACATTAAATTCTTTCAGAACAGCGACAGTCTCGTTGCAAATAAGACACATTGCTTTATTACTGTTATCGATCATAAAATAATCGCTTGTCCACTGTGCATTAAAAGCACGGCACTCAAAATTAGAGAACCTACTCAAAATCAGCTTTTCGTTTTTTAACCGCTTAGTCGTCGTGCCCGTTCCTCATTAAGGCAGAATATTCGGGCAAATTTTGTCGTGCCCGTGTCTCATACGGGCTGCGTTTCTGATATTTTTAAAGCTTCAAAACTTTCTCTTTATTCAGCTTCAAAAAATAAAAATTTTCTCCGCTCAAACTTTACTTTTTCTTTCTCAATGCCTGCATTGAAGCTTTTCCGCCTGTCTTGGATGCGCGAGGAAAGCAAACTTTAAGTTAAAATTGGGTAAGTTAAAATTTTCCTACCGTTAAAAAACCACTAAATTCAAATTAAAATGCAGTGTTTTTTATTTTAATATGTGTAAAATATTATGAGCATTAAAAAACAAAAATAAAAAAATCTGATGAATTTTGATCAGTTTTTGGAAAAAAAGTGCGACGAGTAAGCGGTTAAAAGAAGCCATTATAATGATAAATAAAAGTGTAAAAATGAAAGACACTGTCCACGATCAATATGCACTTCGTGAATCGTCATGAGACTAAAAAAATATCAATATACTCTTGGGTTTGCAAGTAAAACAGTAAGAAAATAGCCAAACCGCTTCCTGAAATTAGCAAAAAACAGCCAATATGTTCAAAAACCGTCCTCTCTAGAAAGGGAATCTTTTATTGGGCTGGGAATTCACGTCCCCATATTGTTAAGCTAAATAAAAAGCTACACGAACATTAAAGTTTGAATAGATTTTTATTTATTATTTGACGTATTCACTATGAGATCCTCACTGTTCTGATTAATCTAATAAAAAAAAAATATTAAAAAAAGGGGGGGGGGGCGGGATTGAAAAAACAGATTTTTTCCGCCAGCAGAAAAAAAAATCTGCTCGCGGGCCGGATCCGGCTCGCGGGTCGTAGGTTGGAGAGCCCTGATTTGACCCATTAATGCCAGACATTTTTGTTTTCCAAAGATATTTTGTATACTGATTACAAACAGTGTTTAATGGATAGGAAAAATAATTAAAAAAAATATCATGTAAAAATAAATTTTTATTAAGGAAAGAGAAATCATCCTTTAAAAGTTACGATAGACCCCAGAGGTTACAATCTTTTTATACTAAAATTTTTTTCTGCCTACGATATAAAATTAAAAAGACATTTCATAAGAAGAAATAAAATCAGCAATTAACATAAACTGGGAAGCTGGGAATAACTTAAAATTTAGCTTTCTTTCTTGAGATTGTGAGCGATGTCATTTTTGATAAAGATCATATTAAAACTGCTACAGAACACACTTAACAATGGTTATATGCTGAAAACCATAGATAACGAGTTGAAACAATACCAAGGTACTAATTGAACACTTTTATTTGGTTGAAATGTTCATTTTGGAGAAATTCAGACTCTTTTTTGGACCGTCCCTAAAAAGGGACGCTATAGGCAGTAATGGGTTAAAAGTGGGTGAATAGCAGAAAAAATATCAATGTGTTTTTTACTTGCAGTGAATTCGAAATTTTTTGACAGGATTTCATCCATCGTTTTTTGTATTGAAAAAAGGATTAAATCTTCCTTACTTCTAGCTTTAGTTAACTGTTCAGAAATTCAACTGATTTTTAACTACAATCTGTTGTTAAATTTAAGTTTTTTTATTTAAAAAAATATTCTGCGTTAGAATACAATTAGCTGAAACAGAATATATCTTTTGAAATCAGAAACACTGAATTATTACCTATATTTAGATAAATTAAAAACAAGAATTAAAATGTACTTAAAAATGTTTTATAAATAGCTTAAAAATTGATAGTTTTCAAATTTTAAATTAATGTAGCAACCTTTGGAGGAAAAAAGTCAGGAAATATTCAAATCATACTGAAACTCAAAAAATATATATCAATCATTTTCTGATGATTTTTTAAGGAAAGTTCAGCAACATTAAATCATTGTTGCTGCAAATTACCAAAGCGCAAGATTTTGGTTTTAATCAATCATTTATATTCTTCTACGAAACTGTCTACGATAATAATGCAGGATAATTTAGCACCAATAGATTAAGTTATTTCAATTAGCCACGAATTGCGAACATTGATTGCTGTTTCCTAACCGTAAAATATTCTGACGTCAGTTGCTTTAGGAAATCACCAAACTTCATCAAACACAAATAATGTGAAATGCTGAAAGTTCTAGGATTCAAGTGCAGTTGTTCTAACCTTGAAACTAATCTAGAGAGTAACGACTACGTACAGGAACAGGTTTGGGGAACTTAAGATGTATAATCCAATCAAGATTAATTGCGTTGCATAGATTAATTGATTTAAATAAAGATATTACTTCAAGACAAACCGAAAAACATTGTTAAAGATTATTTTGTAACATGCATGTAAATCTTATAGATAATTAACATCGGTCTAATCAGAAATTTTCTATAAGAACTAAATGGTGAGCATTCGGATAACGAATAGCTAACACATCAGTCATTAGTCTATGAGGAAGCAAGAGGGCATATGTAAATCCAATGGCAGTAGGAAAAACTATGACAATGTTTTTTTCGTTCTCACTATTAATACAAGAAAGCAATCTCAATATAAATTCCTTTTAGCAGCTATAACATATGCAGCATAGCTATTTATACTGCAGTAAAAAGCTTCAGGTTACTCGAAGATCTATAAAGATCTTTGCTGAGAGTAATAAGAAAAAGTCGATGAGGACTATCAAGAGAAATAAATCAAACTATAGATAGATGACGTAAAAAACTAAGAAAACGAATCAAATACTTATAATGTGTTTGGATTGGCCATATAGCTAAAAATGTAGCACAACGTTTATGAGCCTGCTTAATATTGGGTAAACTAAATAAAATATCACTGAGTGAGTCAAATTAGTCTGACCGTAAAGAAAATTTTGCTCATCTTCAAATTGATTGTAGCAGTTCGTAAAATCGATTCGTATATATAGAGTAAAATCCTTTTTCAAGAAGAGTCGCTTTCTGAATTAAGATAATGAGATGGAATTGAGAATCCCGATGAACTGATCTCTAGCATTGAGGATCCCGAGAAACCGATTGATCCTGATATTTAGATCCATTGATTGAATATGGGTTGATTCTAGAATGAACCAAATTCACTTTGTCTCGAAGAATTTTAATTTTAGAGAAGCCTTAACAATGCTTGTTTCATATGAATCACCGCAAATTTAGTACTTAAAATTGTTATCATATTTATTTCAACTTGATGTTGTTTCGTCTTCAAGGAAGCCTTTAAAAATGCATTTCATGCCTGTTTTACAAAAGAAATGGTAAACATTAAGCCCTTACACATATTTTTTGTTTTATTTCTAAATAGAGTAAAAGGAAATGAGCATGTGCAGCATCTCGAAGGGACTAGATGAAATAAACAGAAAGTCATTTATTTTGAGCGACTTACTATTACATTAAACTGTGCTTTAGAGCTAAGTGAAAGGTTTAAAATTGACTCATGCGAGCTTAAAATGCACAAGTGGAGCTCAGGTTCTATTTTAGTCCTATTTTTCTTGATTGAATAATGATAGAGCATTTGGCAGTCGACGTAAATTCAGCATAGGAATGAAGCCAAGCCTCAAATGTTGGTAGTGTGAAAACATAATGAGATCTCTGAAAGGTGAAGATGTACTTTAACAGTTATGCATCACTGGTAAAAGTCTCCCTATTGTTTTAGTGAATAGTAGTTGGCACTTGTCTTAGATGAAAAAAATCTGTCAGTAGATTCATTAATCTTTAAAGTTTTTATTTTACATTAGAGTAGGCAGAACTCCATTTAACACTATGAATGGGAGGGTTAGTTTGTTGAAAAAAAGCAAGTGAAGGGTTTTTCGGTTAGTAATGTGATTAATTAATGGAAAAGCTTTATCACAATGTTCAGTAATTTAGGGAACTTATATGTGTGTGGTTTAACTTTGTACCACTCCACAGCTATTAGCATTTTTGACATGAAAATAAACTGAAGAGGTGGCAAGTAAGGTTGTGAAATTCAAATAGGGAGATTCTAAACATTCAAAATTTTATTATTATTATTTTTTTTAGCTAAGGAGCTTTTTAGCGAAGTACTTGAATTACTTTTATTTAAACTTATTTTACATCATTGTTTAAATTGATCCTATGTCCCAACTTGAATCAGATTAGTATAGTTTATTTTTAATGGTTTTTATAGTAATTATTTCATAATATTAGATAACTGTTTAACACTTTGGAAGTTTTTTTTTTAGTTAATTTACAGAAAGATCAGACCTGAGAGAAATATTTAACTTGGTGCTTAAAAGATATATCATAGCAAATATCGTAACCATACACATGTTTGTCTTGACATGTTGGTTTGTCCTGCAATGGTAAGTTGAAATAAAAATTTCTCAATTATTAATAAAGATTAGCAGTATTAATATGAATGCAATTAGTAGCTCCTTTTTGAACATCGAGAATTCTAACCTAGTATATGCACATTTTATGAAATACTACGGTCTTGTTGATATTTCGTTCTCGGTGCTAATGAATTCCTGAAGTTTTGTGTTTAAACGTTAGTTTTAAGTAGGTAAAGGAAAAATCCATCGAACACGCTTCATTTCTTGGTAAGAAAAGGTTTATTGTAATATCGTTTAAAAACTAATCTATCCTCATCACATTATTTGAACTGCAATCTCATACACAAGTTTAACTGATAAACACATATAAAAGTAAAAAAAAAAAAGCAAAGTTTTTTGTTGCCGCAAATTGCAGATAAATTCAATCACAGCTAAATTCTTAATTGTGTCTGCAGTTGCTTTATTTAATTTATTATACAAATCATATGAATAAAATTCTTTTTCGAAACTTTATGAATATTTATCTATAACATATAAATATATATGTTATTATTATTATTTGGAACTTAGGTATTAATTCCTCCGCAGCTACAGATTTATCTGTTGAAACAAATTTGAGGGTTTATTTGGAGGTTGTTTTTTTTATTGTTGTCGCTAGATCTGTTTTAACCGCCAAATCTATAGCAGCAATGGAGTTAATACGTAAGTATCTTAGATAAAATGAGAAACAGCCTTTAAATGCACAAGTTAGATTAAAAGATTGCCAAGCAAATAGTTTGCTTGCTGGACACTGAAGAAGGAGGCTGTTACCTCTGAACAGGGCCCGATTAAACTATCATGAGTCCCTACCTCAAACACTATATTAGGGGGCCCCTGCAATCAAAACCTTTCAATTTTAGCCAATGATTGAACATTTTAGCCATTTGAGGGCCCCTAAAAAGCAGAGGCCCTTTGCCAAGGTCTAGTTGGGGCCTATTCAGTAATCAGGGCCTGGCACTGAAACATGTTTTCCCCCTTTTAAAACTTTTTATCTTATTTATGCTTTTAAACGTTGTTTCTCCTTTTATCTATTTTATGCACAAAGCTATTGCTGTTTAAATCGCGTAAGTACCTGATTATTTTCTTTACAACTTCAATTATAACGGCTCCTCAATTTATTTATGCAATTTTTATTGAAACACTTATTGAATAATTTAAAATAATGTTTTTCTCTGCTTTCGTAGGTTATATTAATGATCTTTTTCACATCCGACTTTCACCGAAACTTAACCCATGGCAATCCAAACTGCGATTCTGGAAAAAATTGACAATTTGTGCTTAATTTCATTGATTTCCAGTTTTCTAAAAACTAATCTTTTAAAACAGGCCAACGACGGCACACCTATGTGCACAAAACTCGAGTTCCTTATAACTAAAGAAAAAATCTTGGGATTCCTTTCGAAAAAGTAATCTTTTCACCGTCTTCTTGGACTTCATTTTGTTTACATTTCTGCGAGGAATGAGATGAATCCATATATATCATTCCTCCATCTCGAATTGCACTTAACTCCAGCGCACTATTTTCTTTTGCACTTAACCGAAAGGGAAAGGGAGAAAAACCGATCAATATCCGAGAAAGAACACACTTTCTTCCACATAAAGCATTGATTCAGGTGCAGAGAGACTATCGCTTTATAGTCCATTGAAGTTCTTTTTTTTTCTAGTTGAACAGTATTTTTTTGTTCTGGAAAGAGATACTTTGCTTTTCACTGTGTCAAAGGTTATATCCTGAGAAGTAAAGCTTGTATAAACATTTTATAAGCAGATTCTGTTACTGGTTTATGATGAACTATATAAAATTGCTCGTTGGGTGTTTAACATGTTAGTTGGAGGTTCTATTTTCTTTTAATGGCCTAAGATCGTATATAGGTTTCACTTTGCCAAACGGTTTATTGCGTTTGTATCTTAGAACCATAATTGAAGCCGCATTTTGGCAAAATTTATTTATGATTGAAATCTGCCAGCGAATCAATAAACATTTCGATGCAGCAACAGCCATTGTTATAAAGCTCCCTAGTATTGTGTTATAGTAATCACATTCACTGTAGCAATACAATCTTTGTTTATTCAAAAAAACACTTTTGAAAATAACAAAATGCTACTTGCAATTCATGAATAATTAAAATAATTGAAATTTTCTGCACATTCTTAATGTAGCATAGGACACTCGATTGAAGTGTTGAAATTTACTGCACTCTGATATAAATATTATGCAGTACAAGAAAATAATTTATTGACATTTTTTTTAGCCTTAAGGATCCGGGCGGTACACATAATGTACCGTAACTTTTTTTTTTTTTTTTTGAGGACGTGGTTGAGATTTTCACTCGAACCCTTTGGAGCCAGTGATTTTTTCAAGGTTTCATACGTCTGGTACGACAGTTTATACATTCTCTTTTCAATGGAAAAGAAATCTGTGGTGCAACTGTCGTACTACCGGGGTCGAAAGAAAAATTTCTAAAAAACAGCCCGGTTCCAAAAGGTTAACTAATAATTTTTGACGTATGAGTGCAGTTGTTCCAAACTACAGACTTATAAAGTAATTTTGAAGCACTTATCAGTGCTTTCAAGATTTTCGTTTAATGTTACAATCCCTATCTAATAAATTGATTTTCCTTCAGATTACTGTTAGTACTCTACATAAGAACCAAAGCGCGAAAACGTCCGAACTTCGGATACTACAAATTCTAAAATTTATATCACCTTTTCTCTCTCTTTCTCTAGTCATAAATCTAGTATAGCCTTGAGTCAAGAATTTTTCCACACGTTATTTACGTATAGTTCGAAGTAGTATTTTGGTTCGGTATTTACGTCTATATTACGACTAAAAAAGCAAATACTTCATTAAGAATATTTTAAAGTATTGTCGACACAATCCCTAATATATTGAGCTCTAAATCGATGGCTGTTTTTTTTTTTTTTTTGTTTTGTTTTGTTTTCTACGGCACTTTGTTTATCCAAACCATATTCTTATTACTTCTAGCTACGTGCTATGATGCATTAACAAGTTTGAAAAATAACAAAATGCATTTGATAATTTTTTAAAATCGATTCTGGTTTTTTTCGTAGCCCAATTAAAAGTTTTTTAGCTAAAGTTATTTGGCTGCATTGTTTGCACAATTTACTTTCAAAGTCTTCGACGCATTTGAAAATCATTTTACTTTATTACATAAATGTTCTGAGTATTTTATTTGTGAACCTGTTTTGTTTATTTTCGGTTAAATAAATTAATTTTTATTGCTGTTATCTAAAATTTTTGCACGAAAATCAAAATAAATCCTTATGAAGATATTTATATTAGATTAGGAAAATATATTATAGACATTATTTCAGGAGAAATTTTACCCAAACGACATTTACTATTTTTTTGAAACTCTCCCCTTTCATTTTCATACTTAAATAGAGAGCTAAGAGACAATATCAAATATTAATTTGAAGTAGAAGTAAAACCTTTTAGTTTCAGATCTAACACTCATCTTCACTGATCAAGGTATAGTCCAATACCTTACAGATATCCACATAGTCTAAGGTGAATTATTGTTTTTTCTTACATCACATTGCTTAAGCTGTACGCCAAAAAATTAGTTTAAGAATCGCAATTTTTCAAATACTTGTTATTGTGAGAAACTTACAAATAGCAGAGAGTGAACAAGTTTTCTGCCTTGGAGCAAGTTAAACAAAGCGAAAACTCCGATTGAGGTACCCAATTATTGCTGTGATATAAATATATTTCAAGAAAAAACTTCACATTTTCAAAACTTTTCTAACAGTTATGCCAAAGCCATTTATTTTTAAATCGCAGATTTTAGTGCATAATTGCATCAAATAATAGTATTTCTTTTCAACAAACAAATCGCTGTGTATCAAACTAATTTTCTCTAAATGTTTCCCTTATTGGACATATTTTCAGACGCACGGAAAATTATCTTCCACTTAACATCATCGCTAATTGCGCTGTCCAGCTGCATTCGAAACGTTTTTGAAAGCGAATTCATTTCTCCCAGCAGAATGCTGCCAGCGCAGTTCCCTATCTTTTGTGCAATTATCAGCAGCGTGTAATTTCCTTCGTTAATTTAAAAGCTGTTTGTGAAATAACCGAATTAAACCCATTCCTTAAAAATTAATCTTTGGGAAATAAAACAGGAGAGCTTACCGGGGGATTCGTCGGCTGTCATTGGTTCCTAAACAAATTTGTTTTATAACTGGATTAAAATCTCCTTCGACCCTTCCCGCAGCTCGTTGTACGGCAGCAAAATCACTATGGGTCGACTTCAGAGAGTTCAAATGCTGAGCCGATGTTCGACATGTTTGATCACAAAATATTTGAGTTTTCTTTTTCCTGTAAGTGAGTTTTTTTAAACGTTATGAGTTATCTTTTTTAAAATTATTATTATTTTTTAATACGCTTTTATTAGTTTCACATGTGGGTTTGGTTGTTTGTTTGTATGTATGTATGTAACTCTGAATAAAAGATAAAATTCACGTTCTTTACAAATATAAAAGTAATATATTGAGAACTATTGTTAATACTAAAGGCTAAATTATATTACATATTGATGTATTATAAGTGCATGTAAACAAAGCGGATATTCAATAGTTTTGAAAATCAAAGGGGAATCAAGTAGAGATTAGTAAAATATAGTTTAACTTGAGTATTGATGATAGTATAAAGTATATTACTCTTATATTTGTCAAGAACGTGACTTTTATATTTAAAAAAATTCTCAGAACAACTTCATATTTCGAGTTACGCGAAATCTAAGAACAGTTTGATTAACTCTAAAAGCATATTTTTAAGTTTTTTTAAACTATAATTTAAAGTATTTTTTGTGACGAACAAGACGGAATTAAACTATAGTTACTTTCAAAGACAATAGTCTTTTAATTTATCTATTTTACGATTTTAATGAGTATACATTACACAGCTTTGAGGAGTGAATAATGGGAAATCGTTTTCATAAATGATTCTCATATTTAATAGTTTTGAATTATTGATGTTCCGTAATTTGAAAATTTGCTATGAGCGAGTAATGGACTCATCGTTCTTTTGATCTTACTAACACTGAGGACCCTTGATAGCCTTGAAATAACAATAGTATCTAGGGATGCACCGATAAGCAAATTGGCCGATTATCGATTACCGATTAATCGGCTATTGATAATCGGCCGATTAATCGGTCAAGCCGATTAATGATCAAAATGATTATTTTTAATACTACCAATATCATCTTTCTTTCTTTTACGATTCCGATTTAGAAAAAGTTAGTACTTTTTTTTTGAGAAAAAAAATTATTTTTTCCTAACTCTCCCAAAATAATTTCAAAATTTTATCCAACTTCAGTAAACCAATTTTTAAACCTTTGAACCAATATTATTCCTAATAAAATTACCTTCACACATAGCATATTTAACACGTTGTTAATTATGGTAACTAGACATGACATTAAAAAAAAAAAAAAAAAAAAAGAAAAAGTAGGGGAGGCTTTGGTGTGAGAACTTTAATTTAGGAGATCTCTTTATATTCAAATTTATTTTTCAATTATTAGAAGCCAATAAATTCAAGAATTATTCTTTGTGAAAATTAGAGGTTTTCAAAAAGCTTTATGATAAGAAAAAAAGTATTGACACATAAAAAATATAGCAAAATTGTCTCTATGTGTGCATTTATTCAAAACAGAAAAAATAACTAAAAATTTTATAATAACTGTGAGGATTATTTTTTTTTTATTTCGTTCTTGGAATTAGTTTTATTTTTACTTACTACACTTTCCTGCTACGTGTTGTACGATTGTTTGAAAAAAATAGTTTTTGTTTATAATTTTTTTCATCTTAGTTTCTTTTACAAGGCACATAAAAAGTAATTTTATTTAGACCATAATTTGACTAATTATAAATAAAATTAAATACTCATGTTTTTGTATTCCAATTTAAAAGTTCAAGAACTTAATTATTCCTAATAGTGTCATGTGAATATCAGCCATGAGGGTTATCTTTTAATATTGAATTCAGTTTTATGCACTGTATGAACTATTTGTTTTGTATTTACTCTGTACACTTTCATACTACATGTTATAGTAAGGATAGCAGAAAATTATTTACTTACAGTTGATAATATTGCTTATCGAAATTTCTTGGTAAAAATTATACTTTAAAACATAATATTTAAAAAATATTTTTTTCCGCCGATTAATCGGCAACATTTTACCGATTATTAATAATCGGCAAAGTGGCCGATTATGGCCGATTAATCGGTACTGCCGATTAATCGGTGCATCCCTAATAGTATCCTCCTGAGCATTTTATAGATGAAACTTGTAAAATATGTACCGAATATTTTTTTAAGAAACAAAGATTATTGCTTTTATCTAGCTGCTGATTTAAATAATTCAAATTTAACATGTTGTGCTTACTGATTATTTTTCGCTTACACGAAGTTCATCCCTTCATATTTATTCTCAATATAACCTCGTCAGACCTGGAAAAAATTTAGCAGAATGATTTCGCGTGCTTTCTCAGCTATTCAATTAAAATGTCAGCTTGCCCAGTTCCTCCTAGTGGTGATCCCCAGTAGCTCCTAATCCCCCTTTCATTACGTGCCGAGAGGCAGGGAAGAAGAAGAAGGAGCACGGGAAAGGGGACGGACGGGAATAGAAAAAATAAAGACCACCTAATAAACGAGATTAGATTGGGATTAGTCAGGACGAGGTCTTCTTTCCTCCTGACCCAGGTAAAGAGATTATAGTACCCTGCTTGTTGTTTTTTCTGCTGAAGCTTTCTCGTTGCTTTTCCGCTCGCCTTGTTGATTTTACGGAAAAGGCACATAAAAAATATTCCGCGCATCCCCCTTTTGCTCCAGCTCTTCTTTTATGCAGTCTTCGAGAATGATAAAACTGGTGGATGGGGAGAAGGGCTCGATAGTTTTGTTGGAGTTACTGCTTGGTTTATTCGTGAACGCTGATATGGACGTGCTAGTAAAGCCAAATTATTGTTATTATTATTACTATTATAATTGTTATTATTATCATTATTTTACGAAACTCTTTGAGTGGCAGCACTAATTTATTCATTTAACACGAAACATAATCTGTGCCATAAATGTACGTTTCGATGTCGCGTTTCGTTTGTTCATAAAATTACATGTGTTTTCTATAAGTTATATTCGTTTCAGGAGCAAAAAAGTTCCACGTATCCCCCTTTAGCTCCAGCTCTTCTTTTACGCAGTCTTCAAGAATGATAAAACTGGTGAATGTGGAAAAGATCTCGATAGTTTTGTAGTTTTGTTAGAGTTACCGCTTGGTTTATTCGTGACGTAGCGAGAGACGTGTTAGTAAAGTTAAACCATCATCATCATCATCATTATTATTTGATGAAACTCTTTGAGCGGCAGCACTAATTTATGTATTTAATGTACAACATAATCTGTGCCATCAATGTACGCTTCGATGTTGCGTTTTGTTTTTTCATAAAATTAACATGTGTTTTCCATCAGTTATTTTCGTTTTAAGAGTAAAAAATATTCCGCTCAGCACCCTTTGTGCTGCAGCTCTTCGAGAATGATAAAACTGAACGAGTGGGAAAAAGAGCTCGATAGTTTTGTTGGAGTTACGGCTTAATTTATTCGTGAAGGCTAATATAGACGTATTAGTAAAGTCAGAATATTGCTGTTATTATTAATATTTTTGAAGCTCTTTGAGTAGCAGAACTAATCTATTTAGTTAATTTATAAAGAATCTTTGCCATAAAAGTTATAATTTTCTGACGAACTCTTTGAATTATATAATTACTTTTGAAAAGTCGGTATCTCAACCAAAATATTTTTCTCGGGGAAAAGTGTCATAAAAAATTCTGTATACATGCAAGAATACAGTGAAAGATCAAGGCCATGGTGAATATAAGGATATTTTAAACAGTAACACAATTTTTTATAATTGTTTTGATTCATATAGTAACTGTTCTGTTAGCATTACTGTGGATTTTTTTTTCAAAGTTTCAAAAATTGTATACATGCTTTTAAAAAATATGCAATTTTCTCCAGTTTTTATAGTAATTTCCATTGATTTCCAGTTGATTAGCCCTGTTGGATATGTAATCATACTTATTTCAATCATTTTATGTGCCGTCTGTTTAAAAAATACACTTAGTGAACAATTTAATGAACTGAAAAATGTACTAACTCGATGCACTAAAAAACTAAAATTGAACTTATAGTACATTGCATATATGACAAATAAATTGCGAATAATGAAGAGCTTCATAACATTAAAGGACCTCTGTTGAACTAAGCCTGTCAGAAAAAAAAGAGATTAAACTTTTTTTTTTGAAACTACATACTTCCTCTCTTTCATAAAAAGAAAGAAAAAAGTTGGATGATGAAAGATTTACAGATGAAAAAGAATTAAAATAAGCAGACCCGATAAGGAAGAACTTAGAAGAAAGATAGGACAGAATAGTTAGGTGAAGAAAGAACAGGAAAAGGCAGAATCCTCACAAAGAAAGATTATCACCGGATTAAACATACCAAGATCTTTTCTTTATGGTGAAACTGCGAAGATTTAGGAAGAAAGTTTGCTATCTCTTTTTCTCCTCAGTTCTTTCGTATTTTCCTATTAGTGGCTTTCTGATGTTTCTTCGAGTAGTGTTTTTAGACCGTTAATTGAATTCTACCTTTTTAAGACGATCATCAGTCTTCTTCAAGAAAAAATACGTATACACTTTACAAATGTTTCTAAAATATAGATTTCGGTTAAATAGATTATTTCAACTGCAGAAATAGGAAGTTACTTTTAGATACGAGTTCTTTATTTCCACATATGTTAACGCTCCGCTTAAAGGTTCATCGAAATATTTTTTTTTCGATGCCTGGATCACACGTAAAAAATAATAATAATTTGCGCAATTCATTTTGTTTTTTAAATTTTGGATATGACATTAAGTAAAGTTTGGATATGGATAAGTTCTTTTTGTTATGACATTGAGTTAATAGGCAAAATCAATGTGAATAGCGATTTTGTTTACGTAGATTGCCTGAATTTTCTTACATGTTTTGAATTTTTGACAAATAAAAAAAAAATTATCTGGAATTCATATAAACCAGCAGCAATCATTCAGTGTTTATTGCGGCTCACTAATATCAGATCGAAACATACAAAGAAAAAAAAAAGGTTTCTTTAGATATTTTCGCACATTTAACCTTTAATATTTTAATTCGTGTCCGTTGCTATTGCTAAAATGCTTTTAACAATATGCTGGTAACTAAAAAAAAATAATTTTAACGTTGTCTTGCTTTTTATAGCATATATTATTGCTACGTTACTTTAGAGTATAACTTAACTGCTTGTTGCAATTATCATTGCATTATGTCTTGTAGCAGTTATGACTGCTTAAATGCGTAAAACATTTACCGTTCTTGCGGCAATCATTGCTGATGAATATTTTAAATTTAGTCAATGCCCGCTGATTATTTGCGGGCATCGGAAGATGCGAATATTGTAATATAATCAACTGTAATGATAAAACACGAAAAATGTATCACCCGCCGAAGTGATAATTGCTTCTGAAGAAACATTGTGAATTACAAAAAACGGAAGAAATCATGCTGTACTAAGGTTTGAATCTACTATTTTGAAAGCAGTTTTGCTCTCCACTTTCATTTTCCCAATTTTATATGATCAAGTGTATCTATCAGATGCTAAGATATTAATTAAATCTCTCTCTTTTGAAATGAACGTGGAAATTACATTTTTAGTTAATGTTCTGTATTTGCAGACACGAGGATTATGCGAAATTACTTTCTAATGTTCTGAATTAGTAATGGTTAAAATGAATAATTAATTTACTTGAAGGTCATGCGGCACGACAAATTAATTAAGCTTCCGATGATATGTTTCCGAAGTTCGTGAAAGAACGTTTTTGTTATAAGTTAACTATTAAGTTATAAGGAAACTATTGATAAAATTGGAAATGAAATGGAAAGAATTCAATTTCATGCTGAATATTTATGAGGTTTTTACGGAAAAAAAGTTCTTCCGAAAACGATATGAATTATCATTGACAATCATAAATGTATCTTAAGAAAGCAGTAAAGTTTGTGTACCATTTGAAAGAGAGAAATGCTTATTGACAAAGTAGTATGTTAACAACAATTGGAACTCAATCAAATTACTTGACACAATCCTGTTATTGACTTCCTTCTCTTGGTGATGGGCTAATATCCCTGTCGTAAATCATCAAAGTGGAAATCAACGATAAAAGTCATTACAGTAAACTACACCCAGTCTTTTCACCAGTAACGGTCCAAGAATGGACTTTGATGCTAAAGATGCATAACTAATTGAAAATTCGAAAAGCGATTGTTCATAATTGAAAACCAAAACATTCACTCGAAGAACATAATACTCCATTTAAATAATTCCAAGAATGCATGAGCCTCCCTGATTACAACCAAACCATCTTCTGCTCAATCAAATTGTGCTTTCTGTGCTCTTGCGTACGGGGAGAAATTTGACTTCCACCAGACATGCCTGTAATCCGATTAGCGGCATCCAAAAGCGTGCAGTCTGTTAGCAGCTACTTGTGAGTGGCAGAGAATTATTAATTAAACTAATATGCTTAGCTTCAGGAACCATGCCACCGACCAGCTGCCATTGCTTTGAGTTTTATCGCGACGTCATTCGCTGCTTTAAAGTGACGTCAGCATCTACGTAGGTGCCGTTAACTGATGGACAAGGGAGGAAATTAATCCATGTTTTGACAATGTGCATGGAGAGTATGAAGATGAGATGGATATTATCGCTCATATCAAAGCAGAACAAACTCGGGCTTTAGCTCTTCAGTCGTATTAGCCAAGCAGTAGATTTCTGGCTGCTTGGCTAGTCTGACTGCAAATTAAATATACCACGCATGAGTTTCCTGATTATCTATGTGAACAGCAGCTGGTATATACGAGGGAAAATGTTTTTCGAGATAAGTGACGAATAACTCTCAAATTAATGACATAAATATCAAAATATTGACGCATCAGTAGGATTATTAAGCCTGTATAGGCTTGTTGAAGTCACACCTTTTTAATAAGTTCAATCTAATATTTAGGATTTTCTGACGGTGGTTATCGATAGCTTAGATTGTTCACCAGTCAATTCCACGTATCCTCAAAAGTAAATATTTATGAAAATAAATTGTTTACTATATTTCAATCTGCGTCAGTAGAAAAAACAAGTAACACAAATATTGCCTACAACTGGTGAAATTCGTTGAATTTAGATAAATAGGGGAAGACGCCGTAGGTGTTCCCTTGTAAGGTGAATTCCTTGTAATTACGAAGCATATATAAGTAATTCTCACAACTTTGTATTTCAAATTGTTATTTCAATTCTAACTTTTTGTGCAGAGGTTAATAAAAATGTTTAGTAATCATCTGTGTATTAGTTTCAATTGTTAAACTATTCAAAATGCAGTCTATTGATGAATAAATTTACCCAATACAATGAAACTTTCTTCTAAAATATATATAACCTCTGACAGGAATGAACATGAAACACAATTTTCTTTAAATTGGTATGTTAATTCAATAGTTAATGGGACATTTTTTAATAAATTTAAAAAATTAATCATTTGTGTATGTACACGAATGAAAACAAAACAAAAAAGATTTAAAAAGCATTCTGAAGTGCTTGCTTTGGACATTTAATGAAATTGTAGAAATGTTTAATATCTAGTGAGAAAAAATTGAAAACTTGAATTTATAAATACATGCATCCGCGACTGACTTGTTGGCCACTCATAGTCTTTTAGACGATTGTCACCCGTGTCAAACTAATAGCGTGACAACAGTTTCTGCTTCCTCCATATTTCTTAAACAACTGCTGTCTTTCCGATAAGTAAAGATTTGTTTGAAAAAAAAAGTTGATCATGAGATTATCAACGCAGGTGGCGGAAGATACAGAAACGTGCAAAGACTTCTTAATGCAAACACCAATTCAGAAACGGTCACAGAGTTCAGATTTCCGTAAGGATATCCGTTTTTCCTAGCAAAAAGAATATTGCAGTTTGTTTTGAGGGATGATGCAGAAATGATCTTGAAACAAATAAGTAATGCAGCCAAAGTAGTTGGTTATTTTTTACGGATTGTTCTTGGTTATTGAAGCAATGTTGTTTATTAAAAAACTTTTCGAAGACACAAGTTGCGATAAATCGCATAGGAAAAGATTCGTCAATTGTAAAAGCAACAATCATTCAGCGGACAAAATTTGAACAGTAAATATTGCTTCTAAAACAGTAACTTTTTTATTTCTTGATTCGGGGAACTCTTGGCGCCATTTTTTTTTTTTTTTTTTTTGCAAAATTTAGAATTTGAAAAGTCGAGAATTTCCAGAAATTTGTCTCCAAGGCCTTGGTATACCTTGTATGCAATGAGTTACGGCCCATTAGCGAGGGCAAAGCAGAACTGAAGCAAATATACCCACAGTTCGGTCATGACATCCTGATAATGACCGAGGATGTTATGATCGAGCTGTGGGTGCATTTGCTTCCTTGGTATGCTTGTTTAAAAGAAAAGCAATTGAGAAAACAAAAATTTTACGTTGAACTATTTTGGTTTATGAATGTAAAATGCAGTAAAATTAGTATACTCCGTTAAAATTCATTTTTCTTATCTTTATTCTTTATTTGATTTTAAAGCATTTGTTATTTTTTACTTCCTTTAGTACAATGCGGTTTAAAAATATACATGATCCCGTTTGAGTAACGTAAATTTACAGCTTTCTTTTGTTTTGTGCCTCAGAGAAAATCTTTTTGGGCCTCAAATTCCGAAAACATGACCGATCTTTACATTGCAAATTTTTATTTTATTCATTTATTTATTTTAAATTTTTGCTCATAAAACTATAGACATTTAAACTGTTTCCGTGGTATATTTTATTTGTTAAACAATTTGTTCATACATTTATGAATACTCGTCGAGTACAATTTTGTAATATGGAACAACAACTGAGAGCTTCAAACCAAACGTTTCATACCCAATAAATGACTGTAAGGGCCGAATTCAAGTGAAACACCATTGCAATCGCTTCGAGGCGATCGCAAATTGAAATCGCTACTGGAAGTCGAATTCAAGTGAATTCGTTTCACTTGAATCCAAATTTGGGAATTTGCGATTGCATTGGTGAGTTGCGATCGTCCGTGTTTCACTTGAATTCCTGCCTAAATCTTTTGATGTTCATGAAACGTTAAAAAAAATATCTAAATTCTGACGCTATTTTGACATTTTATTCATATAAATAAAACAAAGAATATATGTGTGTGTGTACCTTATACAAATCCACAGTTTACGTCGCATCTGGACGAAATTTGGCAGGGAAATACTTGGGCACCCGGGAAGGATCATAGGGTGGTTTTTGAGCGGGAAAAAAGTACCGATCCGTTCGAATTTTGAATAAAGGACTTCAAAATGGCTCTTTCTACTTTAAAATGGCTCTATCTAACGAAACAGTTATCGGATTTCGGTCTCATTCGAAAGAACGCAAAAAATATCTTTTAAGGCCCGGTTTCCTAGAATCATCGCTGACCCCGGGCGCGACGCACGCTGGAATCAGAACCAGTTTGATTGGAGCGTGGCATGAAGCGACGTCACTCTGTGGCTCAGGTACATGCGCAGAAGGCGGCGGCGTCTGTCGCCTCGCCAGAGATCGACGATTTCACTCCTAGGAAACCGGGCCTTTAGGAAAGTTTCCTTCCGAAGGTTTTCAAAACCACTAATAGATATCTCCACCCTGAAGAAAGATATGGGCATTTGAAAATTTGGAACTATCCATTTTAAATTGTATTTATAAAAATCGTCTGCACGAGCGTGAAAGATATTAAATAGGGTGAAATAAATCACTAATGAGAAAAGGGTGTTGCCATTTTTTTCTTGAACATAAACAAATAAAATTCTTGCTTTTGCTTTAGGCTTTTCCTGTAACGGACGGATAAAAAAAAAAATTGCGATTGATTAATTTTCCGTAGTGCGTTGTAGCAAATCATTGACTTTAATTTAATTGGGACTTTTAGACACACGCGTCACTTGACATGAAATTTTTCCTCAAGATAGATCCCGTGCAGAGCCGAGCTAAGTAGCTAGTATATAAAAAAAATGTAAGGCACTTAAATTCCTTGATTCCCGGAATCTATATAGAATACATGAAATAACCAGAATATGTTACTTATAAATAATATCTTTAGATCTGAAGCGTATTTTTTTTTATAGTTTTTGTTTAAGAAGTAATTTCAATTTTACCCCTGTGCTAAATCGTACCAAAAGATTTAGTTTTTTATTAAAAAATAAAAGCAAATATTTGAGATAAAAGCAGAGAACATAATAATCATCATTACTTACACCAGTGGTGTTTTAAATATTATTATAATAATAATAATAATAATTATTATTATTATTATTATTATTATTATTATTATTGTAGAGATCCTAGAGCCGAATTCAAGTGAAACACCATTGCAATCGCTTCGAGGCAATCGCAATAGACCAAAATTGCAATCGCTACTGGAAGTCGAATTACGATAGAATCGCGTCTCGTAGCGATTGTAACGTTTCACTTGAATCCAAATTTGGGAATTTGCGATTGCTTTGGTGAGTTGCGATCATCCGTGTTTCACTTGAATTCGGCCCCTAGTCTGCTGGCGGCACAGAGCATCAAGCCGCTCTACTTAGGAGACATTAATGAACTTTTAAATGGACGTTGGCAACGGGACTTGCGACATGAGTGGCCAGCGGAAGAGATGGGTGTGTTGGTGGCAAGAGAAACGGGATAGTGGTTATGGAAAAATACGTGTTGTTAACTTTTGTGTGTAGTTTTAAAGTTTGAGTTTGGACAACATGTGTATTTTTCAAATGGTTGTATATTCAATGTGCCTGACCAACTCGCAGCTTCATCGAAGATTTGATTTTTCTCAATATCGGCTCGTAGATGGTGAAGGCACAGCGTTATTTACTCAAGGTTATATCGAGTTTACTATAGTTATATATATTATGTTTTTATTTTTAGCTGAGTGCTGTGGTTATTAATGTAATATTCGAGTTAGATGCATAAATAACGACGACATTTATTGTCATTTAGATTTGACTATAATATTTTAATAGTTGAAAGTCGATTTTGCAGAATGTAAGCATGCGAAATGCAGCATTCCACTCAAAAAACTTTCATTAAAAATGTATAATTTTTAAAAGGCAAGTTTTATGTTCAGGTTTCGTGGAATTTTAACAGATACTTCTGATGCGTCCTTAAAAGAGTTCATAAGTGCGATATACAAATTTACTAAAAAATGTATTAACATGTTGACACATGCGTCGTATGATTATCCGATATTAAGCGCCCGCTGCTTTTATATTTTACTTTTCAAAACAGATTCATTTATTTCTTGCTCAGCATTGTTATATGAAGTCATCAACATCGACTTACTAATTATGTTTGGTTTATCTTCATTATTTGCAGTTTAAGAAGTAAATAACTTGAACATTTTCAATAGCTCCCAAGTTAAACAAGTGCATATGTAAACATTACATATGTATAATATATATGGGTGTGTGAGAAAAGGGGCTTGTTTGAAATCGTTCAAAATGACCGAAAATAATATTTTATTTCTAATTTGCAGTATACCGATCACATGTTCAACTGACGTCATCCGCAGTCATTAAAATTCACTGCATCTTCTCTGGGATCAGTCGAAGTTGAGTTACTCCTAGGAAACCCAAGCACTCTCAATCTGGATTTGAATATTTTATTTAAAGTGAAAAAAAAAAAAAACCTGCATGGAAATTTCGTAAAATCCTAATATTACCCCAAGGCGTCGTACGGAAAACATTCCTTGACGTTCCTCCGAATCCTGGGGAATTTTCTTCGAAAGAACGATCTAGTTGTGGCTCGTTAGGGATGGGGGACACGTTCCTTGTTGCAGACAAAACGCTCGTCCAGTCGCCTGACAGACACCAGATAAAAGTAGGAATTATTTGGACAGCAACTGGGATTGTCTGTGAACCTCGTTTTTCTGCTTGTAAGGACACTTACTGCTCCTTATCAAGTTTTGCTGCCCGTTTCCTTTGCTACTCCTCTGACAGAAAAATTACTAAATCAGTATCTTTCTATAAGCCTCGTTTAACTTAATTTTTTTTATGGGTAGAATGTCTCGAATACTTTTTTGCTCTTTTTGAAATTATCTAAAATTTTTTACGCAAAAGAAAAGTAAGATAAAACTTTAATTTTACGTCGCACAAATGTACATTGTCAAATTCTTGAAGCAACGCACGTTTGCTAATTTTGCATCAAAGACAATTTGAAAGTCATTATAAGTATTTTCGATTTAAATTTTTTAGTTATTTTCCGGATTATATGTTTAGAAATTTCGCACGAAGTGTGAAATGAAATGCTCAACGAGTATTGACTTCCCCCTTCCATTAAATTATTGACTTCCCCCCCTTACATTAAATTACTGACTTTCCCCCCTTGCATTAAATATCTGTGAAATATTCATTCATTCAAGTAAATTGATTGTTCTTTTTCGCTGTAATCGGTATTAACTGATCATGCATTTAAACATATTAATTTATCTTCTAAAATCGAATTTCCTTGATATTCTTATAACTACGTAGGCTAATTTAATATGAATAAAAAAAGGTTTTATCCTTACATTTGAATAAGCAAGTGCTATTTCTTAATGCCAAAATTTAAACAAATTAACTAATCTTCCTAAATTAAATGTCCTTTTTAATCTTATAAATTTACAAATGGTCATTAGGTATGAATAGGTAAAGGTTTTATTCCTACATTTAAATAAGCAAGCGCTGCTATAATATACGTAATTTCAGAACACTCTCTATAACTAGATCAAATGTCTAAGCTGAATATCAAAGTAATACATCCCAAGTGGTCAACATGCACAGGTACTTTACTTACAGGTATCACTCTATTTGAAATTCATCTTGAAGAAAAACATTGGCTAATTTCTGTTAGTTGTTTTTATTGAGAAAGTCGTTATAATATTAAAAAAAAAATATATAATAATGTTTGCTAGTACACATATTATTTACTTGAACTTAAATGTTAAAAGGTTTCAGGTGATCCCGTTTTCTGAATCTGACTCTTTTTTGCTACCTTTTAAGAAGTTTTATAATGAAAGATTACCATTTAATTACTTTTCAGAAAATAAAGTTTTAAATAGTTTAAAAAATGTTTTATCAGTAACATATATGTTTTTTAAATACGTGTAGTAATTTATGAATAAGTTAAGATAGATAGATTTGTGTGAATTATTATATAGTATTGTATTTGTCATTTCTGAAGTTTTCGGAGGGGCAAAGACAGAGTTTAAAGACATGATGGTCTTTGACAGGAAAATAAAACATTTAATCAGCATATTAGAGAAAATATTTAACAATCATGACTTTCTTGAGTATTTAAGTCTTGCGTTCTGGATTTACATGGTAGGATTTGTAAAACTACGCTAATTTTATAAACGGTGCTACTGGAAAAGTAAAAACATAATTCATGTGAGTGAAATATTTGAATATTATTAAACATATCGCTAAATTTCTGCGGGGAAATTACAGTTAATAACAGAGTAAAAATATTTTTGGAGTTTCTTTCAGAAAAGTAAATAACAGTAAGAATAACTGAAAAAGGAGCAAATAAGTTATGACTGATAAAGCAATTTAACTATGCAAATAAATAATTAAATAAATCAAACGTTATGCATCGCTGCTCGAAAATGATTAAAAAAATAAGTATTTATGCATTCGCTTTGATCCTATTTTATTTTTCATCTTTATCTTCATTTATTCGTGTTTTAGAGTGCTCGTCCTCTTTTTCTGTAATGGCTCTCTTTGTTAGTCTCTGAACGGTTGTTTGCTAATTTTGGATCTCTTTTATTATTATAATTGGTAAATTCCTACTTTAGGGTCCGGGTCTGGCGACTTTTTTCAGACTGTCGATTAAGGTTGCAATCATTTAGCTTAAAATCGCCAAACAATCCAATCATCCAATTAAAATCACCAATCAATCCAATCATCCAATGGTTGCTAGACCTAATAGTTTATCGCCGAACCTTAAACTAGGTTTCATCCTTATAATTTATATTTTTAATCACGCTGTGTCATTTTATACCTCATGTTTTAGTGTAACGGTATTTAGAAACTGTATTCATAATTCGTATTTTGCCTTCACGTAAAATATTTCGTGGAAGAAGTCACAAGATTTTTTACTTGCGTAAGTTAATTTCTAGTGATGGATTTCTCTCTCGTTTACTTCGAATATGAAAGCATAGTTTCAGTTCTGCGGCAACAGTATTTTTATGTATTTTCTACGATGTTTTAATCGAAAAATTAGTTTGGGTTTCTCACACCTCGACTTCTAGATAAATAGCTATGGATTAATTTCATCTCTTATAATTTTTTTCTATTCTAAGAATTAAGTATGAAAATTTAGTTAAAGTTTTGTATTTTCCAAAAACAAAAAATGAAAAAGAGTTGCAGAGGGGGGGGGGGGAGGGAAAGTTTTATTCACAATTTCTTTATTTTTGGTTGTACTTACTTATGTTTTAATAGTTTTTGCATCTGATGGCGTGAAACCGAAGGACGCATTTAGTTGTGCAAAGTTATAGAAAACAAAGCAATGACAATTATAAAAATAATTTAAAATTACTGATTACTTTGGCTCAAAGTTTATCCTGCCTCTCCGATTAATTTAGGGAAAAAAAAATTTCTATATGATAAAAAAACTCTCCATTTTCATTTTGTAACATCACAAGATGTTTAAGAGTTATCATATTGGTATTTCACGTGGAATGATTTTCTTTTTCATGAGTTATTGGAAGAATGAACAAACACTGACGCCAATTGAATTATAAATGAAAGATTTTTAGCCATAAATCTTAGTTTGGATCTTTTTGGTACTTACCATTCATTATTACAATGCAGGATGAAAGATTTCGTCATCTTTGAATCGGCATTCAAGAGAAACTTTCGAAAAGTCAATTCAAAATTATTTGGATTACACGGTGTGTTGTGTACAGGGATGCTGACTTATTTTGTGAAACAAAAAGTAAAACGTAGTGACTGTACCTAAAGCCAGTGGCGTACATAGCACACGTACATAGGGGCAGGGGCGCACCTTAGTCTATGTGCGCTACTGCCTAAAGCAAATGTTCAACATCCAGTAATCACGAATTAATGCAGGGATGCTTTGTTCCTTGCCTTTTAAAATAAGAATTTCTACAGACAGAAATACGGTGCAAATGTGCCTGGGAGCATATTCTGCTCCTCACAGCATATAAATCTCCAAAATCCCTTACAAATGAAAAATCTGGGAGAGTCTGTCTTTTTAATCAAAATCTCAGTATCGTTTGCATACGCAGGGAACATGGTCTTACTCGCCTTGAAATCGATTCTTGGGGGGACAATCTTGCCATAGGGAGAGGAATAGAAAAGCCTGGTAAGAAAGCCTGAAAATAGGTTTATATAGAAGCCCGGAGTCCCCCCACACCCTTCTTGTCACACGACTGCAGTATTCCATTATTCCAGCAACAGCTCGAGCGTAATTAATCCCGTGAAATGAGGAAAGCGGGGTAGGACGTGTGGATGACTGACACGTGAAATTCAAGCTCTCCTCCCATTTCTTTGTGTCTGGGGGTTGTGCATCAGTTGTGGCACGTGTCTGGGGTGAGATTAAAAGGATCTATGGCAGGGTTGCTAGACTGATACAGTGATCGCTTATTTTATTCGCCAGTTAAAAGAATTTTATAATTTTCACTGTCCGAGCTGTTCATTTTGCTAAATGCGGTATATCAACCATTTTCAGAGCTCTTGTTTATCTAACTGACGAGAGAGAGAGAGAGAGAGAGCTCCCTATATCTTACTACTATTATATATGCGGAGTTATGGATGGATGGATGGATGGATGGATGCATGGATGCTTCTTCCTGTTTCACGCAAAAACTACCGATTGGATTTTAATGAAACTTTTACAATAACGTATCTTATACATTATAGTAACACATAGGCTATAATTTATAAAGATATGCAAAAAAGTTCAATCGGTAGCACTTTTTTCATTAAAATTTAAGCAACATTTTTTGCATAAATCAGATGGCTATCATCAACTCAATTCAGTATTTAGTGTATCAATCTCAACTCAATGTCGGCAGCTAGAACTGCATACATGATTTCTGATATTCGTATCAAATATTCAAGGCTTTTCTGAAGTAAAAACACAAAGCAACTTTTTTCAGTTTAATTAGGAATATCTCTTACACCAGATTTAGGCAGGAATTCAAGTTAAACACGGACGATCGCAACTCACCAATGCAATCGCAAATTCCAAAATTTGGATTCAAGGGAAACGAATTCACTTGAATTCGACTTACAGTAGCGGTTGCAATATGCGATCGCCTCGAAGCGACTGCAATGGTGTTTCACTTGAATTCGGCCCTTAAATTAAAAATACTACTTTTCCTCTCAATATTTCGTTTTTTTTTTTTTTGAACTGTGTTCCTTTGATCAACAATATCGGGAATGGCGATTCCTTGAGTAGGTTTCCCCCTCTTCCCTACCCCTTTCGCACGATCACAGCCGTGCGGGTATATCCAGTGTGTGTATATATATATATATACTAGTTGACCCGGCAAACGTTGTTTTGCCATATAAATAATTTCCTAGTAATTTCTAGTGTTGACAAAAAATAGCTTACTTATTGTAAGTATGTATGTATGTATGGTAGAATGTGTATATTGTATGTATGTAAGAATGTGGTATATGCGTGAAATAAGCATGGAGCGCTGTAAACGATGCGGGAATGTAAAAATAACAAAAGGCAAACATTATTTTTAAGTTATTATAATTTATTCCTTAAAATTATATATCATTAATTAAACAATTACGACAGTAACACTATTAAACAATATCAATCTCTTAATGCTATATCGTGAACAATATTTTTTGTTAGTCCATCTTTAGCTAACACAAACAAACTGGATGGTTTACCCACTCGAGAGCATGCCACGTATAATTGTCCGTGTGAAAAACATGGTGTTCTCAAATCTAAGCCACAAACAGACATCGTTTAACCTTGGGATTTGTTGATAGTCATTGCAAATGCCAATCTAATCGGAAACTGAATACGTTTGAATTGAATTGGCACATCTGTAGGTATAATAGGAATCCGTGGTATGAGTATATTTTCACCTCTGAACTTGCCAGTTAAAACCCTGGTTTCGATCACGTTTTTCATTAATTTTTGAATGACTAATCGCGTACCGTTGCACAGTTCAAATTACGAAGCAAGATAATTGGAGATCCAGCCTTTATTTTTTAAAAATTTGTGTCACTTTAATGGTCGTTCATACCCCCCCCCCTCTAGCAGTGAAAAAAAACTTTATACAGCAGATTTTGCCTAATAACTCAACACTCATGGTGTTTGATACATTTTATTTGTTTGTAATGATGTTTTTTGGTCACAACCAATATGAAAATCACAAAAATAGTTACTTTAATTTTTAACATATATTTATCTTCTTCAAAATTTTTGACTTTTAATTTTACCTTGAATTTGACGTAAATGCAAGACATAAAATACAGAATTTTATAAAGGTACAAAAATTAACATAATATAATTGACAGTATATAATTTTTGAAAAAATAATATAAGTGCCGCAAATCAAAAACCATTTATTGCCACAATCGATTCAAAGCCCCCAAAAATGGCACAAACGTCCATAAGAAAATTCTACAGCATCGAAGGACCCCATTGCCAATTTTAACAAAGATCCGACCAAAACTATCATTTTGTACTATAAAAAAATATGGGGTAGATCCCCATGAGGGGATGTACCTGCATAAGGACATTACAATCATTAAAATCATTCAAAAAAAAAAAAAACATGCAGCTGTTCGAAAAAACCCTTGCGGACCTAGATTCGATCTCATTCCATCAGGAACTTCAACCTGACGCGTCTAACCACTTGACCATCGGGTCGCTCATTGAAGTAAGGATTTACGATAACACATATTGTTTTAGTTCAGTAGATCAGATGTTATGTGCGAACAAAAAAAATTTAGGAGAGGACTACCCCTAACATTTAGGGGGATGAAAAATAGATGTTGGCCGATTCTCATAGATACTGGATAAGCACAAAAAATTTCATCAAAATCGGTCAAGCCGTTTCGGAGGAGTATGGCAACGAAAACTGTGACACGAGAATTTTATATATTAGATATAGATAGTTTGAAATTAAAAAGTAAAGAGAAAAAATGAGAAAATTATAGCATAAATAAATGCAATATCTTAAAATAATTTTTAAAGTATCATATTATTAAAATATTAGCTGTCAAAGATTTGCCTTTTCAAGTACAGTACTCTATGAAGAGCTTTTCTTTAATTGTATAATCGGATACTGCTTACTTCTGATTAACTCAGTAAAGGTTAAGTCAAAATAATTTCTTTTGATTTTGAACTCTTGCTTTCTCTATATTTCATTCATAAAATAACATCCCAGTTTAATTTCTTCTTTTGTACGCGTTTAACAACTCTTTCCTCTTGTTTACTAATTAAATCATAAATTCATTTCTTTAATTTTTTTCTTCATATGACTGATACATCAATCATTTCTACACCCTCCGTTCTGTTAAAACATATGGACAATGCAGTAGTTACGAGTAAAACTTTTTGAATTCAGATTTTTTTAAATTGCAGAAGAGTTTGTAAGATAATTCATTAAAAAACAATATTTACTTCATTTACACTCATATGAAACTAAAACGAAATATTCTTATACATTTTAAAAATGCCCCCCCCCCCTTCCCAAACATTTTGACGAAGTATATGTTTTTTGATTTTTCAAGTTTCAATGTGCATCTTTATGTGAATCTCATTTGGCGACATGTGGATTCAAAGTGAGGATTGGCCTCCATCCTTTGAAATTGCAACCCTTTAATACAAAGGCGAATTGTCTCTTCCCTTCCCCTTTTTAATTCCCCCTACTCGAGTAATAATTCCTTTCCTGTTTCCACTAGGGTGGCCGTGTTCTGCAAATAGCTACGAAATTAAGAGTTTATTGTTTTTTCAACAGGCGCGAGATGAAAAGGGCGGCGATAGAGTAAGTTCCAACTTTCAATCAAAAAACTCATATTTCTTTTAATTAAACTGCGGATGTGCTTCAAAGCTTATCATTTTCTTATTTAATGCATTTCTAAAAGCGTGTATTAGCTTGATGCAGCCTGTGAGGCGTTTCTTTCTTATTAATCCTGGCATTAAAAATAAATAGCTCGAAACAGGCCCGTCATTTAGGGGGGCATGGGGGGTCATTCCCCCCTGACTTTGAGAAATGAATGTATTTACATATAAGTGGGCGTGGTTTTTGTTGTTTCCTGTTTGTGTTTTTACCCTTTGCCCCCCCCCCCGGAAAATCTTGAAATGACGTCCCTGGCTGATCAAAGAAAATATTCAAAATTGGAAACACATATTGTAATATTTTGTGGTTCACCAAAAGTAAATTTATAAGGAAAAAAAGATGAAGTTTATGTATTTAAAATTTTAAGCATTAGTTGATTTCTACTGATGTCCAGTGTAGAACTTATTCAGTTATTGCTAGGCATACTTTGGTTTTAAATGTTAAATACAATTTGTCTAGTACACGAGGGACAAAGTAAATAGAGCAAAGGTAAAATATTAATTTTGTTTACTTATTCATTAATTTTTTAAGTCACCTACGCATTCATTCATTAATAAACTCATTTATATTCTTTCATTCATTAATATAGCAATTTATTCATTCATTCACTTATTTTTTTATTCATTCACTATTCTTCGCCACTCTTTTATTTATTTTTTCTTTAATTTATTCATTTTTTCGTTTATTGTTTCATTATTTATCATTCATTTGATGAAACATATTTTTAATATCCAAATAAAAAATATTTCATTTGCACACTAATAACGTCAAATAATGCAGACAGAGAGATTGTACTCACCTAAATTTAGGAGGAAAAATGCATTACATCATAAATATGACTCTTATGAAGATGAAGGAGGAAGGTGATAAACTTGAGCAGAAATCAGTAGGAATCAACAATGTAGACATTTTGTAGAACACCTTTTGGGTAATTTCTCTTGCGTTATCCTTGTGAATTCTAAGTAGAACAAAAAATATAACATTAGCACCTTGTCATTGTGTTTAAACTAAAGCTCAAGTGTAATTAAAGCTATAGTAGAAGTATTATTTGTGAAATTACAGGAACGTACAAACTAACGCAATTCAGAATAACAGAAGTTCTTAGAAACCATGCACTGTTTGTTTACTGCGTATATACCTTTAAAAAGTTGATTATATTTAAAACATAAATAAATTTTGATTATTACTAATATCGTTTATTACCAAAAAACAAGGAGTGACAATTAAGTAACAAAAATATAGTAAAAACAGTTATTTGATTCAATCTTTATTCAGTAATAAAACGGTAATCATTAAAAAGTTGATGTATGTAATTGTAAAAATAAAACACTTTATTGTACTTGTTAAGCTTCTTGATTGTTCCGTACATATTTATGTAGAATTTTATCATACAGTTCTTACATTTGATTTCTTAAATTATGGTTCCTCTAACACATTAATTTTTATTCAACTTCCTAAATCGTTTTACGAGACATTAAATTACTACAATTTGACACAAAATATTGTTTAAAATTAAGTTTTGAATCAGAAAAGTTGATATATATTTGAATTTAAAACGCCTATAATTTTCAATATCCAGCAAATATGAAGCACTGCCAGTCTGTTAAAATTAATAACCTTAATGTTTAATGAATATGGTTAAAACCGCTGACCTTTTTTCGCAGTGATTTCACGCCGAAAAAATTATCTTAACGCAGTTTTACGCAACGTTAATGTGAGAATTTATTGCTCTTTTTCAACATAAATTTGTCAAAAATATTTCATATTATGATAATAACAGTTCGCATTAAAATAATTGCGAACTTTCGCAAAATGGGGAATAAAAATTAAACTTTACTGGCGTCATTAAGTCTTGCTGTTTTAGGTAAATGATTTGAAATGGGAAAAGTGAAACTTTAATAAGTATTTTATAGCTTCTGTTCATTTATTGCCGCATTTGATCTTTTAAACACATACCAGTTTAACAGTATACGTTTCGCGTAATTTTTTAATGATGGCGATTAGGTAACAGTTTTAAAATTCAGGTTAAGCGACAAAAAGAAGAAATATTTAGCAAGTATCATTTGAAAAGGGCGTGTTTTAACAGGAAAAGAATTTTAAATAAAGTAAATGGAATGGAATGAAGAGTTATTTCATATTCCCCCCCCCTTGAAGTTAACAATCAAAATAAGTTTTGAGATTTATTTTTTTCTTGCTTTAAATTTATCTATTTGCTTAAGCTATGAAGATTAACTTGAAAATCATTGTTTTTGTACTTTGTTGTTTATAATTTTATCCAATTGCTTAAATCACTTTTAAATGGCGAGAATGGAAAAACCTTCAACATGCTCCTTTGTATTATAAGCGTAATTTTAAAAGTCCTAAGTTCTGGCTCTTGGAATTCTCTGCTATTAATTTTCTTTTGTTTTATGTGTCTGCTTTAAAAGCTGTTATGTATTTTTAGTATTATATAGCCAGGAAATTTTATAAAATTATGCGAAGTGGATAGTTTATACTGATTCACCTAAAGTTTTTGATACCTTTTGAACTGGAGAGAGTTTACATTAGGCTGTGGTTTTACTTTAACGAGCTAACAGTTTTCTAACAAAAGCAGATGAAAGAAAATGATAAAACTTTCTGTGAGGAAAAACCACTTTTAAAGTAGGTCCAGAAACTAAATTTATCTGAAAATAATAATTCAATAAGAAATTAACATACTTATGTTTTGCTTCTTTCCAAACTTTAGTTTTGCTGCAGTAGGTTAGAATATACTTTAGTTTATAGTTCTACCCAGTAAAATGGAAATTTTATTATTTATTCAAAATTTTACTTTCTATAAGGCATTTCATGCATTCCGTCTCCATCCTTTCTTCTATAAAAAAGCATATTTTTTTAGTTTTAAACATTATTCGTTTTTTCTCATATATTTTCAAAAGACATAAGACGAAACAATTGTTATCGTTATTGTAATTTTATGTGCAATTTCGCCCATGATCTTTGCATTTTTAGGTGCAAGTTACATATATTTATGTACTGTACTTCTGCTTAGGCCGGAAAAATAGGTTTTGTTGAGGCAAGTGGAAACATGGGGTAAATGTAAACTAATCACCACACTTTTGGGGATATTTGAAACGAAGTCATCGATGAGTAAATACTAGCAACAAAAAGAAGATACTCTAAGAGTTTTGCGTGTTTACAGCTATTATGCCTCTCCAGCTTGTCTAAAAATGTGGTAACTGGTTTCAACTAGCTTTATTTGTCATGCAAAACGCCATGGAAAACATTTAGCAATAAATTTCACTTCCTTGCTTTTTTCAACGTGTATTTTCAGAATGTATTCCCCTCACATAAATAACTAAGCCGTTTATTGAACCAATTATTAAAAAAAAAAAAGTTAATAAACAAGTTCTAAAAATTCAGAAATTGCCCTTGTTTTAAAATTTTTCAATGAGGATTGCAATACTTAAAACGAAAATACGCAAAAATTTAAAAGTTTCTTTTAGTAAAAAGTGTAGTAATCGCAACTGAATAACTGAATGCGATGCTACAAATGTTTTCTCAAAATTAGAAGTTTCGTCATTTCACTGGTTTTTGAAATAAACAACTCAAATACCAACTCAGTTATTGAAAGTTGTAAGATTAGTTAATTGAGGGTGGGGGGTAAGTTTTACGAAAATTTATACTTATACGTGCGTTTTACATAAATTTAGCTCATAATTTATTTTTTCATTATTACGTTTGGAGGATTAAGCATGACGTATGCGACCCACGGGTTGCGGATTGAGTAGTGTTGGCATAGAGATTTTAAGCTACTAAACAGTATATACTTACATCCACTTCATGTGGAACAATATCAATGCTTCAATTTACACTATAGTTTCTCGGGGAAAAAGAGACATTTGCTGGGGTAAATGTAAACATTTGATTCGGTAATAAAAGTTTTTAAGTCAAATATTTCAAACCCATTTACTTTCAGATAGTCTTGGGTACAATGTACAGAACTTTATCTCTCAATTCATCCAAAGGAAAGAAAGGAATGGATCAAAAGTTGAAACATTGAAATTCTGCTTCCATTTTTCACAACCGATCCTAGTTAAATTTTGACTAAAAATTAATTACAGACTACTTTTTAAACTTCAACAAACTATGGAGTTGAAGTAATTGTAAGCTACTCGAAGATCTATTTTACGATAAAAAGAGAAATTTTATTTTTCTTTATAAGCTACAGTACATTTTTCTCTTTGGTGTGTGAAAAATAACAAAATTACTATTCACCCCTGAATGAACTTTTCTCATATAAGTGGCTACTGATAAAACTTTTTATGCTAATCACTAGTTGCGCTGCTGGTTCGAATTTTCTTAAAGCACTAAAAAGCTTTTTGCAAGTAAATTCGAAATCATCTCCTCTTATCCATTGCTTTTTTTCCCAACCGAGTTTCTTTGATAGATGGGTTTTAAAAATTCCCCCGATTATTGCATCTCAGCTTAAAATTAAACTTGCAAAACTCTCTTTGAAAGCATTTTCATTTGCCACTTTTTTTCTCCCGTCTTCTCCATCCGAACGAAACCCTCTCTGATGTTTCTGTTTACACTGTAATTTGGCTTCCAGCGTCGCACCCTGGAATTAACTGCAACCGAAACTTCTAACCCTCATCCATCACTCGTCGCAGCTCCGATACTAAGTTAGCATTTTGTGCTGCCCATCGATATGAATATCGAAAAGGCGCAATCGATTACTGCCACTGCTCTTTTCCAAAAAGCGACTTTGTAAATAAGTAGAGGAAAAGGGGGGAGCACCCCTCGTGCATTTACCTCTGGGGGGCAGAATGCTTGGTGATTAATCAAGGTGGGAATTCTCGTTTCCATGGTGACTGACGATCTATAAAATGGCATTCGATACGAAGAAAGGAACCAGGTTCATTATGCGGAACTTCGGTTGCCGGATTAAATCCCCACACTCACACACGAGACACAGTGTCATGAGCGCACTTTACCTACAAATCATACGCTATAAAGTTGGCAATAAATAATACCCCATCCGGGAGTGCAACAATTCCGCTATAGAATAGTGTCTTCTTGCGTTTTAATTAAGTTTTAGAGGGGCTGGCAGCAGGGCAGTTTCGTTTCACCATTAGAGGGGAAATTTACGACTTGGAACTTTCTGCGGTCAGTGAGAAGTAGGAGGATAAATGACATATTTCAGCATTATTTCAGCTTAAGTGATGAAAATTGACAGTTACGAGTATTTGAGGGAGATATAGAGTATTACTTCCTTGCTGAATAATTGGGCTGGCGTGTGCGCGAATAAAGAGTGGGGGGAAATTAAAACTCTACAGGCAGTATGGGGCCATTCGGTGCCGTTGGACAGGCTATGCTTTCTCAATTAAACGGCTAAAAGTACTTATGTAACGATTACACTAATGTGGCTGAGAGTTCCGTGAAAGAAATTGATTTGCTACGTTCATGAACATGAAATCGTTGGATAAAATACGAAATAGATATACATCTTTTTCTATTTGAACATTTTTATTTGTGGGTCATTTGTAATAATCTATTTTTTTACTCTATAGCACAAAAATGTATTTATTTATTTAACTATCTCTTTTTCTTTTACTACAACTGTTGCTGATGATTACTTTTAATGTGTTGACCTCGATTAATTATAGTACGTGTACCAGATTTCTCCTTCTTTAAAAGGCAAATAAAATCTGAACCTACACATAACCCCTCCTTTTTTTATAATCTAAAAAATGAGATTATAAATCAACAGAAATTGATGAAGTTTTTCCCCATATTAGCTCTTTTCTTGAAAAGGGTCCGTTGTAAACCCAAAACAGGTGTGAGTAGTATCTGTTTGTGCAATTTTAATTTTATGTTTTTGATTTGCATTATAATAGCTGTAATTCGTAATAGTTGTTCAATGTCGTAGTTTTGTTATAGTTAAAGAAAGCCTGAATCTTTACATCTAGTTAATTTAATAATGACTTGCATAATTTTAAAATCATGTTCGAATTTGAGACACCTTAGAATGTGAACTTTTGGATAATGATTTATTTTAGTGTCTGTAGAATCAAAACAGTGATTTTCTTAATTTTATCATACATGAAACTTTTCAAAATCGGAACAGTTGCCCTTTCTATTTCCTATTACTTATAGCACTAGTAAATAAAAAAACCCCTTATGTATCTTTTTGGAACATTATCATTAAAAACGTAATTTAAATTACTGGGATATTATGATACATGT
Organism: Uloborus plumipes; assembly: GCA_038373865.1. Taxonomy (NCBI): domain Eukaryota; kingdom Metazoa; phylum Arthropoda; class Arachnida; order Araneae; family Uloboridae; genus Uloborus; species Uloborus plumipes. The sequence goes on from JAXGGA010000292.1 coordinate 111,862, forward strand.
TTCAGCTACCAGTGCAAAAAAATAGATTGAAGCCCCTAACATTAATTTTGACAAGCAACATAGATTTACAAGAGAATTTTGACTGTTACACATTTTTGTTTCTGGATATTTCAATTCAATTTATTAATAAATCACAGCGAGAAAGATTAATTTATACGTTTAAAGCTCTTAAATATCGAAACATTTCACTGAACTAAGCTCATTTATCAACTTGGAAAAAACTTTCTTATTAATTTCCATCGAATGGAAACAAACATTTTAAGAAGGAAGATTTTCCTGCTGCTAATTTGTGGAAGATTATTATTATTATAATACTTTTGTCATTATAGTTAATGTAAAGCAAATGCACTACTCGACGAATCCTTCATTGACATAGACATTTTTATTAATATTATTATAAAACAGAAGTACTAATCGACGGATCATTCATTTGCATAAATCTGCTTTAAGTTCTAAATGCAAAAAAAAAATCATCCATTGCATTAAATATAAAATTTGTTCATGAGCGAAGTGCGTAGAAATTTCAATAAACTCTAGAAGCGAGCTTTTGATTTGCACACAAACTCCGACTCCAACAAATTACTTTATATTGAAATTGCGAATTTAATATCGCTTGGGAATGCGCTTTCGCAATTTGGACTAATCAGAAATTGTCCTATCACCACTTCGCAAGAGTTAGGCACGGTATGCTTGTCTTTGAATATCGAACCTTTCCATATTCACTTTAAGTCGAGGCTAGTTATCGAATTGACGGAACAGTGCATTAATTTCTGTTCGAATGTTGTTTTATTAAACCTTTCATTTATTCCACTCGAAATCGGGTATCAATTTCTGTTTGAAATATGTTGAGGTGGATCTGAGACGAAATGCAAAACAAAAGATTTTGATAATGTGAGGGAATATAATGCAAATTTAAAATAAGGAACGTTGCCTTTCATCTCCCTATTATTGAAATAAGTGCGCCTCTATCAGTCAGGCTATACCGTCTCAAGTCGATTTATTACGTTTGAATTAGCTACTCATTGATGTTTAAGGCTTTCCAAGAAAACTATTCCACCGAGTCTCATCCCTCCACGAGACAGTTACGTACTAGATTGATGTCTTAAAATTTATACAATTAAAATCGAAATATTAAAGGTAAAGGTACTATTCGTTTCCTAATTTGATAAGATATAACCATTTTACTGTTAAATAGTCACCAAGTTCATTGCCAAAATCCAAGCAGTCGCCTAAGCTGGCTGCAAAGCGGGGTGTACCAGCTCGGTACGAGCAGTTGAGCAGGGATTAAGCAGTGCTGCCACAAAGGTTTTGACAAGTCTGAAGCAAAAACTGAGCAATCTGATAAACTTATGCCAAATTAAGCAGTTTGTTTGACCAGATATCAAAAATAATAAAACACAAGAATTTCATACTGTTAAATTTTTAGGCTTTTATTTTGTAATTAACGTATTTTCTATAAGAATAAAGACACGGTGGAATTTTAAATTGTTGAATTTTTAAAATTTTTTTTCTATTTTATTATTATTTCACATCGAACACTTTATTCATCGTAAAAATTTTACGAAAGAGGCAATGGAAACTTTTTGCTTCGGGGCTAAAGGTTCCAAGATGAGTTCAAGTCAGTACTTCATAATAAAACTGAATTCTCTTGTTAATTAAGCATATTTTTTTATATTATCGAAACATCAATTTTACTGTAAAATATTAGTTATATTTTATCAAAAATTTCATTACTAGTTTTATTAGTTGATTCTCTTCTTAGTTTATTAGGAGACAAAACCATGAAAATGATTCTTTATTTTTGACCACCGATTTTTTTGCACTTTATTATTTTAGATCTTTTATAGACTCAATAAGCTATTTAACTTTCCAATATTGGCAGAAATAGATAAAATTATAAGGACTTTATTATAGATAAATACCAGTGCCCAGAAATAAATCAATATTTTCGTTAAGTATGATGCATAAACTACGTTGCGAAAAAAACTGCGATGAAAAGCTATTTTCATTCAACAGTACATCGGACTACTGGAAACTCTGATTAGCCGGAACGCTCATTTTGTGATAGAAACCGAATGCATTTCGGGCAATTATTAGGTTAAAATTTATAAATTTTAAGTCCTTTTCCGCATCAAGTTATTATCTACAAAGCATTTCTTAATATAGCTTTAGCAGTTAAAGAATATTATTGACAACGATTCCTCAATGCTTTTTTTGGACTTAGTCGTATGCACTAAATAAAATTTCACAATAACTAATGTTTTCAATTTTCAGATTTTAACTCAAGTCATGTTTTTAGATATTAACAGATTGCATTAAACTGGCTGATTTCCAGACTACTGAAATTTGCCTAATTTAACATTATCAATGCTGCCACCAGTTTACAGGAACTAAATTTTCTTTTTCTCTCTTTAATATAATTGGAGTGAGGTTACTTAAAAAAATTTTTTTTCGACATATCTAACTCATTTTAGCGCACACTTCTAACACATGATGGCTATACCATTTCTACTTCCTCCTTAAGCATGTTCTAGCTCCTTGAGTACGACATATTCGCCTTAATATTTCCAGAATAAACAACTCTCGCACGAGAAAGGGAGCATAACTTATGCGCTATAAATCGTGTTCCCTCTCATAATGAAACGAAACTGCATCTTCGCCTTTTGCTTCTGGGACTCTTGCAGGAAGAAACCTCGTGGCAAGAACCTCGGATTGATTTACGAAGTAGAGATTCGACAGCAAGGGAGCATTCCAGGCTCTGCTGTAAGGGTCGTTTATCTTTATTTGAGTCTAAAGCATCACGCTTAAAAGAATTGCCTTCAAGAATAATTTTCTAGTCAAGAGTACTTGCAGGGATAGTAATATGACAGCTTGTTGTCTTTTGCTTTACGGAACAAATCTTGTAAGATTTTCTCATAAGAAAAGTAATTTTTGAAAATATAACAATTGGTGCAATAAGTTTTTAATGCATAACATGGTTTTAATTAATTTTGCTTTTCGGAAAGTACGGAAAAGCAAAACTTAAGAAACGTCTTAGAGTGGCTGCCACTTGCACCTACTCGGATTGGATCCACCTGCCCATCTTTGGTGACCACTATATCTAACTAGTAGCTTTTTTGCACCAATTGTTGGGCTCTGACTAGGCGATAGCTTATTTCTGCACTAAATATGGGATACCTAGTGCCCTGTCAGTAGATGATATTTAGCGAAATTCATTTCTCACCAAATGGGCGATTGCCAATTTGGCAACAAATAATTATTGGTAAAAAGGACCAGGGCCAAATAACTGTCCTTGTTGATTCTAAGTCTCATTCGAATGTTTCATGTAAAACTCGTGTTAAAAATCTGCTTACATTGGAGCTTATCTTAAATAGGAAAACTTTCTTTTTGGTTACTCTCACTGGGGCAGCAAAAAAGCAAATTAATATTAAACTGAGCAATGAGTACTATACGTATATATGTGAGGAAAACCATATCTCGTGCGAGTGTCTACAACGCGGGACTCAAATACAGAATCTTAAAATTTTAAGCCTTAAGTTCTATCAAACTTTTAGTTCTATGACAGTACAAGAGCAAACGCGAGTACAATCTGCTTCCCTGTTCACTGCGCAAGTGACGAGCATCATAAAAACATTTCGGTGAAAAATTTGGAGAAAGCGAACAAAGTATAAACACGAAGTTCTAAAATTTATTCAAGTGTCACTAAATGAGTTAACTTACATAAGTTTTCTTACGGTTTTTTCTGGTATGTTCTGTGAATCTTAAGGGGCTTATTGGGGTATAGAACCCAATTCAGTTTAGATTTGAAGTTCAGATTCTTAAAGTCTCGGTCTAAATGGCCTTTCGGCTACTTAGTTTTGGCTGCCTCTCTGGAGTTCACAGTAAATGTTACAGGAACAATCGGCTCTCTTGTTTTGAAAAAAACCCTTTGAAAAGCTCTGAGTACAGACACACGCACACATACGAATAAAATCTATATTGCAAAAAAAATCTTTGCCTCAAAGCAACACGAAGAAAATCTCAGGAATAACAGTAAGATATCTTACTGCTGCTTTCAGGCGACAATATTTCAATACGTCTAATGCTAAGTGCATTGTAAAACTAAGCTCTATTATACACTGAATTTTTAAACTACATGGCAGAAGAACGAGTATACTTGGGCTAGCTATGAATTTAAACATTGAGTGAGCAAAGTCCTATGCTAAGAAAGTAAATAACATAATAGTTAACATTCCTATTAATATAATTAAATTTATGTGCGTATGGATATTTTATAAGAAAAATGATCTATTGATCTAAATTTACAAAGAAACATTTTATTCATGAAACTTTGAATATGATGTAGTTATCCTATATTTCTAAATATCAGCGAAACATCCTTTGGTATGCCTTTCTTGATACGATTATCGACGAAACCGAGAAGATATTACATCTTTTAAGAGGATTACATTCAAGCTAGAGACAAAGAGTTCAATTAACTACAGCCTTCCTGGCAGCTTAACTTTTCTGCTAAAGCAAGCAAGGTACAGCTAAGCTCTTGTCGGGTATTAGTCTGGTAGGCGTTAACACGCTTAAAAGCATCTGCTTCTAAGTAAGACACTACCTCAAAGTTAAACTGAATCGGATTACATAGTTGAATTTTGCCAACAATGCAATCCATTCCTTAAAATGCAGAGGAATTATTTTTAACAGCATTCTATTAAGCTAAATAATTCTGTGATTAAATGCTAAAATTATATTGAATAATAGTTAAAAAGGGACAATTTGAAAATTATAAAGGAAATTATAATGTCAAAAGATTGTCTTCAAGGAAATTCTTGCACAATAACGGGTATGAAATAAAATATTTATACATTTCTTGCTATGCAAATTACATATTTCCATACTTTTATGCCGGAAATCCAGGAGCCATGTGCTGGTTTTTCTATCTGTGAAAAAATAGTGGCGAAATCTGAGAAAGGACGAGAATTGTATGCTGATTGGGTTACCGGTTGACTTACTTTGACTATACCAGCACCAAGCTCTAATATAAAAAAATTTTAAAAAATGAATAAAATTTTAGAAAAAATAAACCAGATTATTTTGAAGGAAGTGCTTAATAAAAAAGGTTTTGATTTGATCCCGAAGACATTTTAAATTTACAATTTAAAACAAGATTTTATTTTTTTACTAGTGGATATGCCCGTCAGCGTGCGGGTTAAAATGCAACATGCGAAATCCAAGTGAGTATTTTTTGTGACAACGTGGTCGGTTAAATCCGCGTGAAGGGCAACGTAAAATCGAACTTAAATGTGTTATTTATCTGTGATGATTTTCTAAAAAATTGTGTTTCTACTTTTGAAAAAGTAAAAACAGCAGTGTCTTATATTCAAGGGTGAATACCAGCGAAAGAAACATTTCTCAACTATTTGAACTGAGAGAAGCCTCAGAAAACCACTCAAAGCAAAGACAATATCAAACGCAAAATTAACTATCGAGGGGAAGTTGAGATGAAGCACTAAATAACGATTTGAATGGAGGAAAGCCTTGAAAAAATTAAGAGATTATGTGGAAGTTTCAGCTAAAATTGGAATAAAAAAAGAACCACCAGTCAGACTTTTTTCTAGTTGGTCTCTTGATGGCCCAGTGAGGACACAAACTGTGAAATTTTTAGCGAAATTAGACAGGTAGATTTTGAGTCTATAAAGGACATACATAGGTACATAGATACATACATTCATTTTTATGTATAAAGATAGATTTATTATTTTTCAATCTCTCTTCCTGGTAATAATAAAGATACTTTTTTTAATAAGAAGCCAGTGCTGTGTAGGAATATTTGTGTAGTTAATTTATTTATTTTATTCTTTTTTTTTAAATGAGAGTGACAGGAACAATTCTAGAAGTAAGCAAATAATATATTCTAAAGGCTTTTCAAGTAATACCACAAATTAGTGAGTTTAAATGTTCAGTATTTAATCAGTAAATTGTAGCCACTATTTGATGGTCTTTGTCAAATAAGTGACGTAACTTTCATAACTTTTTCCAAACACGTTTGATTATCAGTTTGCATGTAACGCACGTCCGATGATGTCAACGATGTCAACTCGCGTGTGAAACAAACTAACAAATCAAAGATTGTTTCAATGATATTATGCCATTTGAATCACTCGATTGGAAAGTGATTTTCAGTCAAATCATTTGACCTGTCACTTGTCCGTCTACGAACAGAAAAAAAACCTACCAGACGAGAGTTACTAATGGGCAAATAAGTAAGATTTTTCGTTTTCGATTTCTAGTACAGCGTTGTAATCTTAGTTCATTTTTGAGGAGGGGAGGAGACACAATGCATTTTTAATTTCTCAGTCATCATAAGCACTTGGTAAATGAGCGAGATTTCAAGTGATAATGGGTTCAAGATTTCTTTTGAATTTTCAAATTAATAAAACAAAAATTTAAACAAGTTAATAAAAAAAGGACCCCCCGTAGTCATGCTAAAATAAACATTAACTTCGAAAGCACGTTTGGAAAGTTCAACTTTAGACTCTGAAAATATACTCTTAGAGCTCAAACCAGTATTAAGTATTATATTTGATTATATTGGGACCATTGAAACAGAAAGTATTCATAACATTGGTCATTTACAGATCAAACTCCATTATTGTTCTTCTTTTCTTTTAATAGCTTTACGGCTAAACTTCCTTATTTTCAAATTGTTGTCTTTCAAAAATTCATTTCCTTTTCGTTTTCGTTTACTATTGCATGGAAGAGAGTTACTGTCGCCAATTCATTTAAGAAAACACTTTTGAAAACTTAATTAAAAAAAGGGGTTCATTCACTGGTCAGACTATCCAATTAGCTTAAATATTAATGCTGATTACAAATGTGTACAAAAAATAAATTTTTAAAACTGATTCTCAGCTTAATGTGAAGACCACTCCTCGAAAAACTTTGTTAGCATTTTACACTGCTCCTTACCCCAATTAAACCTATACATTTCATATATTTTTAATGTAAATAGTATATTCAAAAAAGACGGACTACGTTTTTCCCTTCTCCTCAAAGCCATAGGGATTTTTCAAAAATTCTTGCTAACCATAAAATTCCCATTAATAAAAACAACGTTCCAAGTTAAGTCATTAAAGCTACAACATAAAATCTTCACAAGAAGTGTGATTAAAACGGGTACATTCATCATTTCTACATTCCTTTCATTTTCCTCATGTTTCCATTAGAAGAATATCCAAAACGAAGCGTTTCAAAGGACGCCCGGGAATTGCCTTGCAGAGAACCAAACCCAAGCAATTTAACGTTGCACAACAATTTATTTAACAGTTCGATTCGCGCAATCGTCGTTTTTCTGCTCGTTCGGTTACCATTCGAAAAGAAGTAAAATAAAACGGCGTAAAAATCTGTGATACATTTATATCTTTTCTTTTTTCTGTTTTCCGAGCGAGTTGCCGTGTATTGGCTCCATCCCAAAGGCTGTTCCAATATTCGACACTGCCTGGATTAAAGGCCGAATAGTACACAATGGAAGCTTTTAGAAATGTTTCGCCCCCCTCCAACATCGTTCCATTTGTAAATTTGGAAACGCTGCATCGATTTTTCAATCAAGAGCCTTGTTTCTGCGTTGTCGTCTGACAAAGGAACGTGGGGTGAGAGGCGTGGTAATTCATTTTCCATTCTGTGCCAAGCCAGCCCCCTGTGACTGCCCCTTCATATTCGAACTCTAGAAAAGATGGATCACCCCCTATGCATTGCTTTTATTTCCCCGAGTTTTGCCTCTAATGATATCGAATGACACAAAGGGGGTGCTGGCTGCGAATTCACTCTTTAAGCGTTCCGACCTACCTCCACCCCTGGATCCTCTGAGGATGCTCTCTGGATGGCACTTTTCCTTCACCATCGCTTCTTCTACCGTTCCCCATCCACAGAGCGGCAGAAGAAAAGAGAGATGGGGAGGGGGGCACCCCTCGGATTTAATTCCCGTTATGTTTTGAATGGGCGTTTGAACGACGTAAGAGGGCCATTCAGGAGGTGCGAATTGCAAATAAATGGGGATGGAAGCAGGCGTTAAAATAGGAGAGCACTGCCAGGTGCCAGCGTGTGATCTCTTATCTGCGATCAGGCGATGCCTAAGCGATTTGGGTATTTCAGAACCGTGGAAAGATCACGAGTTGCCTTTCTGGTACTAACTCAGTATTTAAGAATCTTTTTAAATGCTTGATTTGTTCACCGAGGTAGTAGAAATGGATTTCTTTATCCGGTGAAATGTTACCTTAAAAATCTTAACCTCACGTTTGCCGGTGAAAGACATCAGCATTTACTTTTCATTACCAGAAAACTTAACTACTTTTCATGAAATGCTAGTTATCTTCTGTATTTTAGGTTTACTTTTAATCACTTGTTACATTGATGCAGCAGCATTTATTAATTTTTATCAAAAACAACAAGGTATTTATAAGCACTGTCAAGTAGTAACATGCAATTCCCTGTCAAGTATCAGACGACTGACACCTAAGGGTTATTGATATTTTAGAGTTATAGTATTCGGAACCTTATTACATAGTTTCTGAACTGACCTATTCAGACCAGCCCAGTATTTAAAAACTATCAGGCTATTTTCTTGCTTTGTTCACCCATAAAGTAAAGATATTTATTGGATGAAATGTCCTCCTTTAAAACCTCAACCGCATGTTTGCTGGAAAAACACACCAAAGCTGGCTTTTGATTTCTAAGAGATTCAATAAGAGATTCAATTAATTAGTTGCAAAAGTCAGTACTTGTATCATTAGTTTTAGGTTTGCCCTCAATCTTACTGATGATGTGGAGATTGGATTCATCTAAGGGCAATCCAATAACCTGCCATGGGAGTCAGCGTCGATTGTTTTAAGCTTTTTGCGGCGAAAACCATATTCAAACCTTTAGCTTGGAGACTTCTACCTTTTTCCGGCAGATCGCGAGAAAAACCTATGACAGTACGGAAAACAGGTACCCGTTCGGTTGATAAGTACTTTTTCGCTACATGCTTGGCACTCTAGTGAAAAATCCACGAGCCTTTTGATGTCACCAACGCTTGAGCTTTAAAAATTATTGAAAATAAAAACTACTTGTCGTATCGCAATCCCTCCCCCCCCCCCGATGATAATCATGTACATGTATTTCTGCCATGTAAAAATAAAATTAAAAATCGAAAACTTCCCAATTACGCTACATATAGTCAGACTCTGGTATACGGACTTTCGATCAGTTGAAGTTTGAACGGTTCTATTTGTTAAAATAAGGAACAGTAGTTGTGGAGAGGTATTGTTTGAGTTGCAACAATCTCAGAATATATGCTTTTCAATCCAGTCAAACATTAAGCAGTCCAGGGCAAAAGATATTTTTGCTAGAGCCTGATGTTTATAGAGACATTCGAAAGACACAGACACATATACGCACGCACAAATATACATACAAAACAGTTTTAAAAAACACGTTAAAATGCGTTACGCGTTCTTTAAAATACGCAAATCTGTTTGATTCAAATTAGCAATCCAAATGTAATCTTTTTTCTTACGTACTTTTGGATGTAGATAAAAGTAAAAATGTACACATTTTTCAAGAAGATAATCACATATGAATATCATCAAAATATTTTTTACGGTATCAATATCAATTGTTTTAAGAAGCAGCATAAAGTTTTTTGCGTAATAAAAAGTAATTAAAAATTCCCGTTAACCACTTAGCCTTCCACATGTCTTGAAATACACAATCTCAAGTAGTATTGTAGTACAATTGCGTGGAGGCAAACTAATATGTATCTGAATTTCTGTACAAATTTGTTTCATTAATAACAATTTATTTCAGTGCGAATGTAAAACCAGAATCGATTGACGTCAAACTAAGCATTTACACTATTCGACAATTCCTGCTCCGAAACTTATAGAACTACAAAGACATGCTCCAAACGTAAAGCGTGGCTTTACGTTATCACCGACGCAAAACTTGACATCTGCTTTACCAGAATTATCTATGATCTCAAGACCGTGTTCTCTGCTTTGTTAAAGCAACGGACACAATTGTTAAGGAGTCATAGTAATGCAAATGAATGGTCTGTTTCTCAAATGGAAGATAATAATAGAGCTTCTCGAGCACTGATAGTTGCAGTCAGCTAGTACTAAACTAGACAAAACCGGGGATAACAAAGCTTTTAGTGTAAACAATGAGATCGCAAGTTTGGAAATGAGCAGAATCCCTTAAAATGCAAAATGCTTCTGAGGGTATGTTTCTATGGTTTACTCCCACTAGAGACCCTATAATTTTATTTTCAAGTTGAAGCAATTTATTATTTATGATTGAGTTGATGTAATTTTAATTTATAAAATGAGTTCAAAGTAAATATGGTAAGACAAATTCACTTTAAACAAAAAGTAACTTAAGACTATTGTGATTAGCAGAAATTCGTGTTTGACTTTATATTATTGATATATCATCTTCCAAAAGTAGTTTATCGTTCAACAGTTAAGGCCCTGCTCCACATCAGCGTAAAACGCGACCGAAACCGAAGGCAGAAACCGAAAATATGGGTACTTTCCATAGGAACGGGGGGGGGGGGTATGTAATCATTTTACGTTTCTGCTTTATTTTTCTGCTTTACGTCAATGTGGAGCAGGACACTTACTACACTTTCCACATCAGCAGAAAACGCGAGCGTAAAGCAGAAACGTAAAATGGATTAAATGGTATTTCTATGGAAAGTACCCGGATTTTCGGTTTCTGCCTTCGGTTTCGGTCGCGTTTTTCGCTGATGTGGAGCAGGGCCCTTACAGTAGAGTAAATAGATATGCACTCAGAACTATGAAATTTCTAATAGAATCAAGTGCTCTTTTTGATTATAAAAAAAATTCTACGCTTAAGAAACCTGGATTAGCATTGGCGATGTTTGTTTTGAAGGAGAAGTTTGATCAAGAATTGAATCACATTGTTATTTTTAAAGGCATTTTACGCAAAACAGGTAAACAAATCTGACATGGAGCTTACAACACTTTTAAAACCAGAAAATAATCGATTGAATTGATTCAAAAGAATTGGTGTGTGTAATGATGAACGCGAGTCAGAAACAATGCTTCTTAATTAATGCTTCAAATCATATTGGATTTTGGAAATTTTCCTACACATATAAAAGTATGCTTAACATCGATAATTGTAACTTCTTATGTGAAGGAAGGTCATGTTTTTATAAGCTCTGTAATCTAAAGTTGCGGAAAAACTATAGAACAAGTATTAAGAATAAAAATATATAATATAATAGTGCCTTAGACAATAATCAGGAAAACACTTTAAGTAACTACACCCAAGTTTGCCGCGAAACAATGCAATGTGTTTTACAGAGGATTATTCTGAAGTATTGACAGTTTCAACATGTTTCAATGGATGGATATCTCACTATTTATCGCCAATGGAGTCAAATCGAAAGATTCTTCAAATCATATTTGTCGCCAGATTTATCGCCAACTTTCATGTTGGTGCCCAAAATGATAAAACTAATGGATCAAAATGATAAAACTAATGGTTAATCGTTTTAGGAGGTGGGTCAGGGTATCCTTTATCTGTGCCCGAATACTAGTTATGATAACGTTCCAAATAGTGTGATCATATTTCAATAATTATCTCTACCAAAATCAGAATCATGATCTTTACTTGCAAGCTGACTCTCTTACAACAGTAGGAGAGACTGGGGACGGTTGTGACACGGGGCGGTTGTGACAGTCGTAATATTAGCTAAACCATAACTAATACCTGGTTGAAGCAAAGAGAGAGAGTATCAGCATGTTTGTCTGAATGAGTGTCAAAGCATTGCGGTAGCCATTGAGCGACATTAACGCTAGCAGAGGGGTTGGTTACTTTTTAACAGTTAAAAGTAAGTTTTTTTGTTCGATTTCTTTTAGTAATTCCTGTTGAATGGGTACAGATGGAGAAATGAAAGTTTTCCCCCGTTAGTATTGAACCTTAATAGTGAAATAGCAGTGATTACTTTTTATGTAGGCTATTTTGTATTGCCGTGGCGATTGCTGTTTTCAAAAGTAGTGGGTTGGGGTCGGTTGTGACAAATTGCGTGGGGACGGTTGTGACACGAGTAAAACATGTTTTTATCATATTTGATGCCCATAATACGCATGAAGAAGACAGAAATAGGGCAGTGTGACCTAATGAAATATACAGAAGCTTATAAAGAAGTGAAGCTTTTTTTTCTTTCGGACAGCTTTGGAAATGCAACGTTAATCGTAAGTCTTTGCTACGAAACATTTGTTCGTAAACGCGATGGAGCCGGCCGGCGCTGTCACAATGAAAACAACGTGTGCATAGGTTATATTGCTCACAATAAAGTACTTTTGAGCTTACATATATGCTGAAAGCAGACATAGCAGTAAAATAACTACTGAGAAATGGTTTCGTTCATTTATGAATCGAAATTTTTCACGTCTGTTCGTGTAGTTCATGCAACTAGCCTTTCAAGAGTAACAAGCTTCAATAAAAACAAATAAATGTGGAATCTTGTGGTATCAAATAAATGTGGAATTGAGATTCAGGTTATATGCATTTATTTTTAAAGGGCATAAATTGACAATGTTAAGTTCGAAAATGCAATTTTCTTTATTATCAATCATATTTCATACTTGAATCTCAACAATTATCTTCATAAACCTTTCATTAAAGATTGCCATTAATATCGTCAAAAGTCATCGTCTGTGTCTTTTCGAATTATTTCAACTAATTTCGAGGAGTGCTGAAGGAAAAAAAAGTTCGAAGGTTGATTAATATATATCTGTTATTAGTACGTTTATTTAATTCCTACCTTTCATCTCTTCATTCGTGAAGAATTTGGATTGTTAGGGTGGAGAAGAATTGCTGCACATCGTTTGCAGAATTGTTCTGACTTGATGACGACGGTCACGCGATTGCAGACGAGCAGCGTCAGTTCTGCTGTTCTAGTTCCATGAAAAATGAGAGCAGTGCCTCGTATGCACCAGAACTCCAAAGTTTGGAACTGCAAATGGAGAAAGTATTGCAAGCAGGATTATTAACGATGTTGTAGCCAGTTGTGGTTTCCTGGGGAGCTCTCTTTGCGGTTTAAAATTAATATAAATATATTCATACGCTAGGCTTATGCAGAATCAGACCGTAGTTCATTTTGATGATTCCTTTCATTTAGTAGAGTAATTGAATTTTTCACTAAAATTATTCTTTAAATGAATGAATTAGAAATAAAATTTAAATTATCTACTAAACGAGTGTCAGAACTTTTAGTTCTACATTTTCACTGAAAGTCTTTTAAAGAAACCTCTTTCAAGCTAAGATTTCATATTAGCCGTTGGGTAGTATGAAATCTTAGCTTTAAAGCCTTGCTGTCAACATAATTTGAGTATCCGTGTCACCCAACAATAGGGGATTTCCAGTTCCCGAATTATGAAAATTGCCCCAACGTCACAGTAAGTTATCTAAAAAGAAAAAAAAAGAAAACCTGTGTTACAACTGTATCAGCTTTCGGGTAAAAGCAGAATTTTATGTTATAACCATTCTCGAATTTTTATCCCTAAAAGATAGTCTAGAGTTGCTTTCCAGTCACCAACATGAAACTGGTTTCTGTTTGATTGTCACGTGATTATAAAAAGTCGATAAACAACCTTATAATTCCTTCAAAATTCAGCGATACAATGTCCGTAGTGTTGATAACTTTTAGTGGTGTGAGAATTGGAGGGCTTGGAGGATGAAGGGGATATGTTACATTTTAAAAAATGAACACTCTGAACAATGGTAAACAATGGATACAGGTAAGCAAATAGAACTTGGTACATCAAAAAGTAGATGTCGTTAGACTAATTTTATAAGCACCCTAAAGGCAAAACCAGAAAACAAAAAAGCTGCAACAATAAAACTTTGAACTTGAATTGCTCGCAATTTCTGTTTTGTCACTTAACCCCTTCATCTCCCAAGCACTTCAATTATATTTTTAGCTCTTTCGAGGAGAAATATTGCTTACAACTCCTTGAACTTTTGCATAAAATATGTACAGGTACAGAACTAAGCCAATAATATACAAAAGGGAGTATCTCTCCAAGGAGAGTAGCGTGGCAGAAAACAAAGTGACAGGTCTTAGTAGAGCGTTTTCTGTAATTCTGAAAGAGTACAATCTCTTCATATACTTCATCCGAAATTTCTATCGGAAAATATGTTCTATCGAAAAAGTGATTTAGTAATTTCCACATAAATATTTGATCTGTTGTTTAATTTTCCCTCATTAGATCAGACTATTTTTTGCTGCTCGGCGTTATTCATGTTTATGACTCGAGCTGGTTACTGAACATAGACTTCAGTTTAATTTCGTTTAAAACAAATAACAATCTAGTGTTTTAAACCAAATAGGTACTCAATCTATCCACCCTAGGATGCATGGCATAGGTCTATACGGTAGGGTTTCGTTTGATGTACGTGAAGGGCTAAGGACCCCTTTTTTGTACCTCTTCACATACAAATCATATCTTTCTCCCTTACACAAACAAGTCGTTTCTTGGAAGTATTTCTGTTTTCTAATAGTCTTTTTAATCATAGGTTCAAAAAGAGGATATTCTCGTCTAAAATACGGAGCTACTAAATCTCGACCCAAGAGGAGTGAAGCACCCACCTCCTTTTCCAGTTCAGTCGCTACCTTAACAAATGCTTAAGTGGCACAGGCCAAGAAAGAGGGTTTGCGCTAATTGACAACAACTGCGTGAAACTCTTGATTTTTCCCCTTTTACCGATACATCGCGTAAGCCGACCCACGAATAAACACCAACAGTAAACAAACACCTCGTAATATTAATGAAAAAAGACTAAGGTTTTAAAGTATGTTAATGAAATGAATTGGAAGTTGTCCCTATCTTCAATATATTTCCAGAAAGAAAACTACTAGAAAATGCTGTACTTGTGCACAGGTTGGAATGTTTATTTACTTGGTCTGGGCATTTTTTTCATTTACACCGCTAAAAAACGTAATGCAAAAGCATAAAAGTTCTTCAATTTTTTAAACTTAAATACACATGTCATCTAAAATATTTTTACTGTATTTGGCAAATGTCACAATTTTTAACGATGCTATGAATTTTCGAAAATGAAATTGCGCTTAAGTGTTATCTGTGCATTTCTCGTTCCTTCAAATTAATGTCATCTACTTCTCCCGAAAATATGTTGCTGCATTTGTTAAAACCTGTGCACAAAATTGTAATTATCTCTGCAGCAGAACAGCTGACCTCTATCGAGGTTAATTTCTGTACCTACAGGTAATCTTCCTAAATAATAAAAACAATCATCTGCTTTGTGGTAATACTACTAAGCAAGTAAAGCAAATGACCTTGCATTTATTATACGCTTTGCATTATGCATTGCTAAGCTTTTTGAAAGGAGGTAATCGACAGAAAAACGTGTTTTCATACATGAAAAATGTTATCAATTTTATAAAGGCTTAATCAGTGAAAGATTTATCTTTCATGGTTGATGTAACAAAATTTTTACACGATGTAAATTTCAAATTGTATGAGAGAGATAAGATCATTACGAACATGTGTGACGAAGGAAGAACATTTAAATGCAAGTTCAGTTCGCAAGAGAAAAACAGTTGAAAAATGAAGATATGATTCACTGCATCGCATGGAAAAATATGCAGAAGAAATTCTAAATCCTTGTACTGAAGCTGCAAGATCTGTAGGTTTCAGATCTTTGGAAAGCAATTTGTCTTTCTTTTCTTCGATGTTTTAAAACAAATTACGTACATCAGTATGATTAAAAATTGAAGTCAAAATGTATTTAAGCTGACGTGCCTGGGTTATACAAATGTTTATCTCAGTCAGGCTTGAAAATACACGAAAATTGGCAGAAAAATCATTCCTATGTTTAGAATGTGCAAGTTGTTCTTTAAAATTACGAAAGAAAATAAATCTCCTGTCAAATCCAAAATTAACAACACTCATTTTGGTCAGTTTTGAAAGTAATAACTGCGAGAAATAATTTCCCCAAGTTGAATATATGGTAGCTGAGAAGAGATGCTTAGCGACATAAAGAAAACAATAAACTTCCATTGCCCTTTATTATTTCTGTACTTTTTAAAATAAACCTTTTCTCTCTTTTTTTTAATGCTAGTGTTTTTACTAGCCAACTACGCAGTCACAAGAGTGGCTCAAAGTTCAGTTATATCTTCTACATGTAGTTCAAATAATATTTTTACAGCAGGGGTGTGCTAGGTCAAAACCTGGAAATCTTTCGGTTTCAGTATAATCAGGATTAAAAGAATCCTAGAAAACAACATCCCTAGAACAGAAATTATTTTATTATCCGAACCATAATCCGGCAACAAACAATAGTTCAACCCGGACGTATTTTCCCATATTAAATGTGTTGTTCCTTTTATGTGTAGCCAGTTTACAATTGACATTCAGGTTTACACTACCAAATAGTTAAACGTTAAGTAATAAAAAATCCCGTTTTTACTAAGGCTACAAAAGAAATTCACGGAGGCCGCATGCAGCCTCCGGGCCGCAAGTGTCCCACACCTACAAATTTTATTTATTCTAAGGCTTTTTTTGCATGTTAATGCCATTCAATGGCTTATTATATATATTTAGAGGATTATTTTATATTTCAAAGGAAGTTTTAATTTTGTTATTTACCTTCCTTCCTTGAAGTTAAGTAAAACCCAGAACAGAGCATGGAATGGAAAAAATAATGCTTCTTCGCGATAAGCAGTTTCTATTTAACTTAGATGTAAAAAGAGTAATATACTAGAGATTCCATATATTTGTAAAATGTCACCAATTAGTAATTCTTTAGTTTTCAACATAGATAAATTCATTAAATTACCAGTTTACCTCTATTTACGTTAGCAAAGGTACTGTTTTTTTTTTTCTAAGCCATCACGGTTGTTTAGAAAAAAATTTACTGATTGCGCTGTGGTCGCGTCCTTGTTCATATTCCTACGAATCGACTTTATTTGTTCAGGAACCTCTGGGCTTAATAGTCCTCTTTAGACAAAAAAGCACCCAGTGCACAAAATCCAGCATCCAGTTACACAAAATTTTGCATCCAGCCTCTACCATTCATTTGAATTTTGACATCTTGAATTCAAATTATTTTTTGTGCTATTATGATTGCGACAGAAGGCATTGTAGAAACAAGAAACAGAAGGAGTTGGATCCTATCGTAATTTTTGATTGCGGAAAACATGATTTGAATTCAAGGCGTCAATCAAGTGTCAAAATTCGAATTAATAGAACGAGCATAATTTATTTATTTTTTGTCGATTACATGTACTTAAGTTTAACCACTTGAACCTTCTCGCAGCTCACAGCTTTGCATACAGTAGCAAATGTCAAACTCTTTCGCTTTTTGTGACCGAGATCAACACAATAAAGGCAGTACAAATGGAATCATTCTTGCATATAGAAGTAGCTAATTGGGGTTGTTTAATTTAGGCATTAACATTATAAACGATAAAAGTCGTTTTCGTTTTGATTACAAGCATCTGACCGTCTTAAATGCCTTTTTTAACGATTGTCTCGTGCATTCACCCCGAACAAACAAAAGTCACTGTCAGATTCTGTCATTAATCACTCTTGCTGACTGTTGGGTTCACAGAAAAAATACCCCTGACGCCTTGTCCTGCTGGACAAAATCAACTCCTACTGTTCTTTTGTCGCTCAGCGCTAAGGACTTTGTTTTTTCGATAATATTTTGTCGTCGCCTTTATCTTTCGGGAGTATATCTCGCTTGGAACGTTAAATTAATTTCGTTCTATTGGGCTTTCCTCTGCATCTCGTTAATTACCAAATTTTTGTTTCAGCTAGTACTTCATATGCTGTTCAGAACGTAATTTGCAACGAATGGAGGTCATGATCTTGTTTCATTTATTTTAAAATGGGAAAAATTTTATTAAATCTGTACCTCAGAATATGATTAACGTAAGTATATTTTCGTAACTTTTCAGTAGAGGGCGAAAACGACTGGCGAAAGATTGGACTCGTTATCTTTTAATGCTGCTAGATAATTGTAAAGGAATTTATTTTATAGAATAGCGTTCACATAAGGGGTCGACGCGGAACGAGATTCTACATACAACGAAGCAATCAAGTGCAAATCACCATTTTTGGCCTTACATTGTTCTGGTTCTGAGGTACAGAAATAGAATATAACGATTTAAAGTCTTGTTTTGACTTTATTTTTTAAACACATTTGGAGAAGAAAACGTTAGTTCTTTCAAGGGAACATATGTTATAAAAGATAATGCTATAAAAGTTCAATTTTTTGGTCAAGAAAATTATTTTACTATTTTATAGATTTGTTTTAGTTTTATTTTTAGGTTATGGTGGCTCCATGTGTTTACCAAAACTATTTAGTTTATTTTCTTGGAGTTCATTGTACTTCCAACTCTGAAGAGGAATCAACCTTTTATTCCAATTTTAAGGAAAATAGTCCATATCTTTTCGGAATGTTTGTTTCATTTCTAAAGGTCTCTTATAAACACAATTTTAAAAATACATAAATGAACGAATTTTTGGTATAACAGTGTTACTTAGAACGTCTCATTTATATGAACTTCTTGAATCAGCAATAATATATACGTATGGATAAATATTTCTTTTTTTCTTCAGAATCACAATCAAGCGCATACATATGAAGCGTGTAGCTGCAAAAGTGGATATCCCCATTTTTTTTACAAATAAGGTATTTTTCGCTCCACAGGTATTGCAATAGGTTGACCGAAAACCTGAGATAGTCGGAGAGTTTCAAAATTGTCTCTTAAATGCTTTAAACAAAATAGGAAAAGGTATTATAACTCGCATCTTTTTTCTGCTACAGATATGTGAATTTTTCGAAAAAGAAACTGGAGATTACATCCTTCTTTAGCCATACTCTTCATATGTTCCTCTATCTGCACACATAACCTTATTTGTACACGCTCTCACGCGTGTTTATACAATCACTTGCATTGCGGAGTAACATATAACGGTGCTGTCATCTGCATACTCCTTGATAGAAAAATAAAATCCTTTTTTCCGTCGACCGGAAAATGTTTTCATAAGGTCAATCCCTCAGCGTTTCGGCGAGATTTCCCCCGTCCTGATAGAGTCATCACATTCTCTTCCAGACCGACTCCAATATATAAACCTCAAAGCAGGCATTTCAAAGAGGATATTAACCGAACCATCGGATCCACACTAAACCATCCTCTGGAAATGAACCTGTGCAGCACGCGAGACATACGTATCAATAAAAAACCTCTTCCGCCACCGACAGCGAGAAGTAGTAAAAAATGTTTTTTTGAACTACCACCGCAGCAACCTTTAAGAATGGGTCTCCATGTTGTTATTATTATTGTTTTTTTTTTTTCATACCCCCTTCTGTTTTTATGGCCCCATCCAATATCCAAATCGCTAGAGAAGGCGTTTATCGCAGGGGCGTGTTGCTTATGGCACCTGCGGGTACGGTTACGATGCGCGCGTCATTACACCCCCCTTCTATAGTCCGCCCCGGCTTTTTTGGCGGGAGGGAGGGATTTGAGGATGGAAAAAAAAAAGGAAGCAAGCCTGCTCAATCTTGAAAGGGGGAAGGGGGGTCGAAGGAAAAGGGAAAAAGCGAGCAGTCAATATTTCCTCCGGAATTGCGGCTCTAAATTTTGGAAGAAATGATTCGAAGAAACGAGAGTTTCTCAAAAATGAAAGGATTCCTTGCTTCTTTGTGAAAGGAGAGGGTCAGGATGGTGTGATGGAAGAGAGAATAGTCATTAAAGGCATAATTAGAGTGTGGTTTAGCTATCACTTTATTTTAGTTGAATATGAGGCATGAGAAATGTTTGGATATCAGCGAAGAAAATTATTTTCGATGAATTTTACAGTTTTATTGGTGATTGGTATTGTATTGACAGCTTTAGTGGGACATAAATCTACGCTTATGTAGAAGTAAGAGCCTTTTGTCTTTAGATTCTTTTTGAAGAATCTATATTGTTTTAATTGATCGAGAAAAATTAGTTTTGGTTTTTAGTAGAGATGCAAATTGATTTTAACACAGTTAAAGCTTTAAATTTTTAAAAATATTAATAAAACTATTTTTCGCTTAAGTTTTAAGATCCAGATAACCTTTTTACTACCGTATGAGTAAGTTTGCGGTTAAAGAAAATAATGCTATTTGCTAGTTGCGGGGTTCTCTGATTAGTTCAAATAGATTAATGACGTTTTTTTTTTTTTTTTGGTATCAGCTATGATTATTTGAGAAAGAGGAATGACACATTTCTTGTATATCATATTAGATTAGTTACGATTAATGAAGAAATACCTTTTATGAACAACATCTGCAGGGTTGATAATGTCTTCGATTAGTTATACTAAATAAATGACACATTTTTTAGTATCATCTCTCATTAATTCCGAGACAGGAATGACAAACGCAACATTTTTTTGACATTCTTAGTTTAAAATCGCCTAGCAGTTCTGCTATACTGCGTTTACAGAAAAGATAGACTAGATGTAAACAAATAAAAGTTAGCCACGTGTTGGGATTGGTCAAGAATAAATTAGTGACCAAGCAGAAAGCGAATGTGAATATTACTTGTTCACATTTTTTTTCCTTTTTTTTCTACAGAAAATTCTCAACCGTGGCATGATTGTAAACCTGCTGAAATCCTGTTCATTTACTTCCATTCTATTTTTTCTGTGAATGGAGTATGCAGACAAACAGTTCTTTCGTATACCGTTTCAGAAAGAAATAGCATGGAAACATAAGTTTTTCAGAAATTATCTGATTAAAGCGTAACCAATATATAAAAGTGACTGAAAATCGTATCATTTTAGTAGCAACATTTTTAGTCTGAGGTTGTTTGGAACCCTCTAGTTGCTAGGACCTTTCTTCTGATCACGTCAACCTGGGCTCGATTCCCAGTATGGTGAGTTTTTGGTATTGTCCTGAGACCAGGGCCTATGAGCGGCCATGTCAGCCAAGTCGGAAACTAGGGTCCCTGTAATTGAGGGGTTCTGGCTCGGTAGCGGCGTGGTTTTAATTTTATCAGTTTTAATGGGACGAACCTGCTTTTTGGGGTTAAGCTTAGTTATTCAAAGATTTCATGTAAACATGTCAATTTTCATCGTAAGAAATGATGTTTAAATTGACTGAATACTGAAAGTTTTAAAATCTTCACTGCCACTTTTTCTCTAAAGATTTCATCAAACAAAAAACAGTTAAGCTTATTTTTTTCTGTGTGAAAGTTAAAAAAACTTTGTGCACAAAAATATTTTTTTGACGAACATCGATGCAGAAACATTTCGACTATCAAATAGAAATCATGCACTTAGAATTATTTGTTGAATAACGGCAAGCACTTAAATGCTCGGAAGCAAGCGCCATTAATATTCTAGTCAAATACAAACCTAAAATTCGCAAAAGCGAATATGGCATTTTATTTCCGAGTTAATGGCTTTAAAAAAGTTTTAAGCCCCCATTTCCTCTTTTTAAGTTCGCCAGTGGTGTTCAGTTGCAGTCACGGATAACCAGGAAGTCGTTGACTTTTCTCATTCAAATGAACGACTTCCGCTTCTTTTCTGGTTACAGTTAATTCACGCGGCCAGAAGTAAATTGTTTATTGGCGTCAACACCGTAACATTATTTATTTAAAATGTGGCCCAGTAAAAATTCTGCTCAAAATAAGCTGTATAGAAGCCGAGAGAGAGAGAGAGAGAGACATTTATTGTCAAAGAAATATTTTATGTAGTTAAAGTGTTTAGTTAGTCATTTCAGAAATAAGTTGATTATATTTATTGTCAAATGAAAAAGTTTTACTTTTAATCGTTGTAAAAGAATGAAAAAATATGAATATGAAAAATTGAGAATAGCAGTAAAATATTTGCATCTTAGTTATCACTTTTTGTGAGAAGAAAAATCGTCTACAATTCTTTATTTTTGAAACACACAAAGCGTTCTAAGTTTACTGAAAACAAAACTAACCAATTGATCAGTCTACTATGACAGCATCCATGTAAAGTTTTAAGGACTAAATCTCATTAGAAGTTTTTTCAAAAACTTCCTACATCAGAAAAAAATTAACTACTCTTTGAATAACACAACAACTTTTCATTTGAATTAATGATTTAGAGGGTAGATTGAGGAAAAAGATGTCGTGGTTTTTAACTTTATTTCATAAAAAATAGCACAGTATTCAACTAACCATTTTATTAACGAGGTATATACTTTGAAAATTGCTTTTTAAAAAAAGTTTCGCTTAGAAAAAAAAACTGTCTTTTGAAATTAAGAATTTGAAAACGTCGGCATTTCCAAATCTTACCCCAATCTTGGGGTAAGATAACCGATACATCTGGGGTAAGATTTCGTAAAGAAAATCAATGCAAAGTACCAAAATAAATTTTATTACAATGTTGAAATGAATTAGTGAACATGTTTACTTGAACATTCAAATAATTTTTCTTGAAATTGTTTTTTAAATCTTACTTCCTTTTCAGTAATCATCTCGCCTTTCCACAGAATGCTTTCAAATATACAACCCGATTTATGGATTTTCTTGCTGCATTTAATGTATTTTATTTAATCACATTTTTTGGACGTTTCGTTGTATTTTTTGTGCATTCGGAACACTCATTTTTATTAATGTGTACAAAATCTTCACCGTCTAAAATTTGGAACAGAAAACCACATTCATCTATTTCGTCTCCTGTTGAAATTCTTGGATAACGAGATTTTCAAGGCAATATCTTCTCAAAAGTTGTAGTTAGTTTTGGCTTATTTATATCGTGTCAGCTTTTTATTTTTCTTTAAAAGTTTTCTTCATTTTAATTACCAAGTTGTTAACCATGTTGAATTTTTAAGCAGAAGTATTAAATATGTTATCAATATTTTTGCTCCCTTTTTCTACATTAAAAGAATATCCTAGTTGTTCTAGAAAAGCAATTGTGTTAGAATTGTATTTAACACCACGATAAGTTTTGGGATAAAAATTACATACGCAGAGATTTAGCTAAGGTTTCATTTTTGTGCATGAAAATAATACCTGGCATTTCCAGAGAAATGCAATGATGGATGTCAGAGAAAGGAGAGTTGTGTACTGTTTTTTGAGACAGAGTATTTGGCATTTTTCTTTAAAAAAAATAAAAACCGTCCATATGTAATATTTTAGAGTTATAATGGGGGAGTTTCCGAAATTTCAAAAGTATTTTTTTCTGAAAAGCATGTTTCAAAACATAGGAATTGACCATTTTTTTTTTTAAATTTTTTGACACAGTTATAAATTTTTTATGAATTATTTTAACCGGTGCGCAGATGCTATTCCGAAAAAAAAAAAAAACATCTGCGCATGACGTCAGTGGTGCACGTAAGCGCGAAATCTAATTGGTTGTAGTGAGATGACGAAGGTCATGACGTCACCGATTCCTACGATTGGACAACTCAAGTCAAGCAAAATGGTGTTAGTAAACAAAATAGGAGAGCTGTTAGGTGCACCACTGACGTCACAAAAACCAAGCCCCGTTTTCAAGGTAGGGTATATAAAAAAATTAATAAAAAATAAACTGTTGGGAAAATTAAAGTATTTTCCGGGCCCATGTTATTTTTTTATATCATTCTATCAATTTCAGTAACAAAAAGTAGTACTTTTGACTGAAGGAAACTCCCCCATTGCTTTTATTTCCATTTCTCACGATGTTAAACTTCTACTCAAAACAATAAGCATAAAATACGCTTGACCTAATTAGTAAGGCACTTTTCTGATTTTCAATGCGGGAAATACGCCTGTAGAGGCATTAAACGTATCTCTTATCATATTATTCACCACTTTTCGTTTATAGCGCTCCATTTTTTTTTCACAAAAAAAGTAACTACTTAAAACTGCCGAAAACACAATTTGCTTTGCAAATTTATTATTTTTTTTTTCACGAACACTTCAAATTTATCAGCTAGGTGAACAATGTAATATTTATTCGGCGACGAAGTATCTTGCCAAGCAACAACATATTTAGTTTAGTATTTTAGTTAGATCTTGCCCCATTTTATCCTCGCTGTATACTTCTTTTTTCTTTGTAGACTTCATTGAAGACTGCCGAGGCAGCAGGGAACTTCAGCAGAGAGAGAGAGAGCATTGGACAAAACAAATGCGACCAATAGATCATCATGAAAACTACATGAAGTCTAGAAAGTAGTTGCCCGAGGCCACGCAACGCCTTCTGTAAAAATCTTATAATTCTCTTCGAAAAGGGGGGGGGAGGTTGAGACGCAAAGCGTTCTTACCCAAAAGGAAAGACCGCTCCACTTAGCCAGACACTTTCCCCCTCGAGAGAAAGAGTGGGGTTGCCATGGAAACGATCCCCATCCCTCATCCGAGGATGCGTTAACGATCGACCTCGCGTAGGCAAGTCACGCGGCGACGATTCGATTCTCGTTCTGTTGTCTTGCTTAATTAAAATTCGTTCTACAGGAAAAAGGAGGCTTCTGAGCTTAAAGGGGAAAGGGGGGGGGCACTGGGATGTTTGGAATAAAAGTTTTGTTCGCCTTGTTTGTGTGTTTGAGGATGATGCCTGATTTTTCTGTAATGAAATGCGAGATTTGAATGGCATCCTAAATAATGCATTGATAAACATCAGTTTTGTTATTGAGTTGTTTCGGATGTATAAACGAAGCTTTGTGAACTCGGTAACACGTAATGATGATTATCTTTTCAAGCTTTTCAAATGCACTCTGCGCTAATAATAAATATCTTTTCAGAAGTGTATTAACATAGAATGATTTCCAAGCTTTTGTTTAAGTATTAATTTAGAATTAAGTTCGTCTTGGCAGTTTCAGGAAACCTATTTCGTTTATTTCTTTTATTGAATTTTAATATGAATGATTCGAGGAAATTCTAATTTAGTGACGTTCGAAATCTGCACAATTAATTTTCAATTGAGCAAAGAAAAAGGCAAATTCTTGCTGATCTTTATTAAGTTTAAATCTGAAATGGTGAAGAAGCATGGTTTTGACATTAATTTTAATGAGTACGTAAGAATTCTTTAATCTTCTAATAAGTTTTAATATAAATACCAAAAATCTACTGTACTGTTCAATAAGTGAATTTTCTTTAACTTTTAATCAAGGAATCTACGAGCAAAAGTCTTTGAAAATCTGTTTCATGGTTTTCTAAAGGTGGGAATTAAATGCTTTACACTCTTTTGAAAATTCAGGAGTAATATAGGATAGTTTGATCTGTTTATGGACAGTTCGTATTTTTTCTAAATAGGTTTTCAAAAAGTTTTTCTTAGATGAATTTGCAACAGTAACTTAATTCTGTACAATTCAGAAAAGAATGCAAAAATATATTGCATTTGCCCACTGCTTTGAAGAGTTCATTTCCTGGGTTGCTACTAAACTCCTTTTAAACTTTCTAAAAAAATCTAAAGCGGAACCAAAAGTTTTCCTTTTTTCCTGTAAAATTATATACGAGGGCTGTTAGATAAGTATCAGACCTTATTTTTTGTGTGAAAACTAGATTGATACAAACCAAGCTCGCTTTCATGAGCCAACATTGAACCTTTCTGCGCATGTGTGAATATTTTCCTAGTTTGTTAATAGTGTCAGTCGCTGGCGAACAGAGTTTGACTGACGTAAAGTGTAGTTCCCTTGTCGGAGCTTTTCGAAGTTCAAGAAAAGTGACAGGCAAACTGGAGTTGATCTACTGCATTACATTTTGCCAGAAACTAAGATGGAAGTCATCCAAAATATGCAAACGCCTCTAGGAAAATTTTTCAACACTTGATTTCAACCTCCTTGGCGAGAAATCATTTTACTTCAAATTAAAGAACTTTGACGAGGGAAATAATTTTTACATCAGTCAAATTCTGCTTACGAGCCACTGACGCTTTTTACAGATGAGAAAAAATTCTCGCACACCCAGAAAGGTTCAAAGTTGTCTCATGCTCATATTCATTAGGTTTACCCACACTCTCACAAGAAAAAGTAAATAAATGAATAAAATAACGTCGGAAACTTCTCCAACAATCCTTTTTTTCAATAAAAATGGTTTAACTTTATGTACCAAATGCTAGTTTTTAAAAATATTTTGCACTTCTGGTTATGAAATTGTGCATCTTACTTGTCAGTTAGACTACGAAAACTCATTTAAAGTGCATGTTCACATTGCAATACTTAAATTTAATACCTAATCATTAAATTTTCTCGAACTTAAATTGTGAATTTTTTTTTTGCTTTATTAGATATCTTCAGCTGTTTTAAAACTTCTTGTCCTAAAAAGGCATGCTGGTTTTGTATGATGTGTTTTTTTTTACTGAATGTGAAAAAAATAGGTTAACTACAATTGGTTATTTTTAGACGATTTCTTTTCCCTTTTGGTAGACTTTTTTTTTTTAAATTCCTTTTTTTATTATTTTTTAATGTTAAATGGATTTCTCCTACTGCTCAGAGCACAAAGAGACCCATTTACTTTATGAGTGTATTATCCCAGAAGCGTAGGGCTTCTTTTTATTTTGTCTACAAATACGTTTTCTCATACATATAGGTAGGGCTTTTATTTTCAGACTAGCTGCCAAGGCGGCAGCTTGTTCGATCGCCAGTTCACTAACATTCGAGAGAACTATGTATGTCATAGAAAGATATATACACTGAGTTTTTAAAATAATCATTAAGAAAATTTCCTTTCCGGCAACGTCACAGAATTCATTAAGTGTATTAGGTTCTGAATTATGACTTGCCAGTTGTCACCAATTCACTTCTATTCACTCTAATTCAAAGAATGATTGTTTTCAAAACTTATCCTCTTGACCAGGTTTGTACTAGGTCCTCTTGCGGTATTTCACCAGAATTGTTTTGCTCTTAGGAAACAGGTTGAAACTATTGTCCGATCTCAGCTATCGGGTCTGAGTTTTTCAGTAATTTATACAGTAAAAATATTCCTGTGAATCCCTAAGTTCCAAGCGAACAATCTAGCCTGAAAGCCTAACTTTTGAACACATTATGCTGTTTCAATCCCAATTAAAACGGTTAATAGTTGGAGCCTCTATTGATCATTTATAAGAATCAAAATGTCACATCCAACTTGTTAAACTCATTTTACGGACTAAAATCTAAACCAGAAGCATTTCAATTAATGGACTCCACCACTTCGGTATGAGAATGGTTTTGAAAACCTCTTAACTAAGTTTCAAACATACTTATTCATTACAAGTATATTAATAACAAACTTCCGCTGACATTGAGACTACAAGATAGTCAAGGCAAAACACTAATTTGTTAATCAGATACCGTCTGCCATTCATTAAATGTCTCCCTTTGCGGCTGGCAACATGCAGCATATTCATCAGGACGCATTAGACTAACAAATACATATTTATTAGGGTCAGAAATTTCTCTAACTTGCGTGCAGTTTCTCTCCAAAGTTTGCGCAACCGTTACTCCAATAATTTGCGCCCTCCTAATAGATGTCGACTTCACACGAGTAAAGCACTCGTTAGAAAGAGGAAGATAAGTAAATCCTTGGCGCATCTCCAATAGTTTGTTTGCGCTGTCTACCTCTGGCTGTGCATGACTTTTCGCAGTTTGGCGGAGAATGGGCAACAAATGGATGTTTTTGTCCGTTACGGTTACAGATTAATGTCACGGAATAGCATAATTTAACTGAATGCAGTTGGGTATAAGGCGATACTTTGTACTGCAGGTGACGAGCTGTTTAGCCCGGCTCAATCGACTGTGGCGATGATACGTTTATGTAGATGGGTAGTTTTCCATTATGTTGGGTTTGTTTGGTAAGGAAAAGGTAAAAGTTAAATGGGGTGAAAAGAGCACGAATATTATTCTTGTTTAAGAATAAAAACATTTAATTACATGATTATGAGTTGTTGCTTTTTAGTTAAGAGAAAGATCCGTTTACTTTTCTCCCTCCTCCCACCCCCATATGTGACTGAATTTTTTTAAAAATATATTTTCGTGTTTTTCAATGATTTATTTATTTATTTCTTAATATATTGTACAGTGAACTCTGCGTAATTGGATCAGTGTTTATTTGAATCAGCCGCTTAAATGAATCAAAGGCTCAAAAGTAGAATGCAATTCAACTTTAATATTAAAAACAAAAAACTGTCGGATATTTAAATCAAGCACGCCGCTTAAATGAATCAAGCACACACTACTAATTATCCGTACCTGGTGCATCTGCGCAGTCTTTTCTTCTTTGCCTTACTTTCGTAAAATGAGTTTTTTTTTCCTTTTCCTGACGATATAAAGTGAAAAAAAGGAAGGTAGGGTGGTTAACACTTTTAGCAACAGTTTTCTCAGGCGAAGGGAAACAATCCGGTGGGACGGAGAGAGACATGATGTTGACTGGACTTCTTATCTTTAAAGCCAACGTTACCGGTAAGCGCTAATTTACATTGGAGAAACGAGGTGCGAATTCTGAGGACATTAGCATTGAAAACTGTCTAAATTAATTACTTTCAATTTTTTGCAATCAATAGCAGATTTTTTTTCGTAGCACATTAGTTAAAATTTGAATTTTTTTGATCGCTTTTTAATGCTTTACAGTAAAATTCTTTAACTAAGCAAAAAATGAAAATTTTGAGAGTGAACGGTATACTTCTAATGACACTCGTTTGATACTAAACCCTATGTTTACTTCAAAGTAAAGCTATGTTTACTTCAAATTCTATACATTTGAAGCTTGCTGCCCTCAAAATTGATATTGTAGTGAATGTGCTATTGTACGTATATGTTGGCAATTTTACTCTTTGCGTACCAGAGGTTTTGCAACTTGTTGTAACATTTTGCCACTCAAACAGTTTGTAACTTGACTTGTTTGACTTTCAGTTAGTTAAATTCTTTTACACAGTTTATAGATTTCCAAATTTCGAAAAACTATTACACAATTTCTCTTCACTGAATCGCTGTTTAAAACAAACATAAGTCATGTAAGCGGTGGTTACTGCATTGCCTGTAAAAAAATCGTGCAACATTGCGCAAAGCAAACACATAAAGCATTACATCAGTTTGTAATTTAACTATTTCTTTAGAAGAAAATACCAAAGGCACTTTACAAGTAGGAAAGTTTTTTTTTAATTCTCAGCTTGTTTACTCTTAACAGAAATTTGAACTTTCCCCTACTTCTTCACCAAAGAACTTTATTACAAATATTTTCAAGCATTTTAATATAAATAGTATAAATAAAAATATCATAATAATAAATAAATAAAGAAAAAAAAAGATGAAGTCATCACCTTGATAATGAAAAAAGCACCTATTACTTAATGATTGCCATTATTATGTTAATAGCTTCACAACATTATTTCATCGTCTCAGATCATTTAATTGGACTTTTATAGCCTTCTTCCACTCTATCGCCCTAAAGGAGTAACACAGCCAATTCTCCTACCGGCGTTCCCTTTGACCCGGAGACAGTGTCACCTTCTTTGTAAATCACTGATCGGAAAGATTGGTATCAATGTTTAAACAAGAAAAAATATTCCAATCAAGCTAAACCCCATAAATCATTATTTATCTACATAATATTTATCTTGCTACTTAGTTATAAAATTAGGAGGCATACGATAAAGCTAGAAAGGAATAAATAAGCCACAAGCTTCTCTCTTGTCATTCCAGTACAATGGGCTGCGGATAAAAATCATAGATTGATTAAAAGTATCCTCACGTCTAAAAAATTAGCCACCGATTTAAAAGAGTCTCTACGGTTTATGGCGTAAGCAATTAGTTTCTAATAGCCAAGAGCTTTTCTTTAGACGGTTAATTTGATTTGTTGTTTTAGTCTAACTTTTTATGCTGTGAAGTTATTTTCATTAATATTATTACAGTAAACTCCTGATTATCCGCGGGTCTTTCACACTTTTATTGTTTTTTTTTCTTCCTTTTACGTAGTAAAGGAAGTATTGTAATCGCAAAAAGAAACAAACAAAAAAAAAAAAACTCAAATTTGGGTCTAAATTTTGATTTTGCCCACCCCTGAATGAATGTTCAGTAGTTTTTTCCAGGGGTGCAGAATATGTCCGATCCGGCGATCCTAGATCGGGGGAAATTTTGGTCTTTTGGGGAAATTTTTTACAAAAAACAAAAAGGGAATCTGGAAACCTCTTTTCCAAATTAAAATTATTTCTTTTTTTAGAAATGACTCGTAAATCATTTTCCGCCTTCCCATTAGAAGTTTAGTACACACGGATCGTTACTGGAGGTTAATCGTTAAATTTTGGGGAAATTTTCGCACGGATTCGGGGAAATGTTGGATGGGAAAACATTTTCTGCACCCCTGCGTTTTTTCGACCTGTCAGCACGTGCATATGCACCTACCAACATATAAACAGCCGAAAAATCCTTTTCAACCACCCCCGAGTTAATTACGACGAGTTTTCTCGTGACGTCTGTATGTATGTATGTGTGTCGCATAACACAAGAACTATATTCCGTAGAAGCTTCTAGTTTGGTATGTAGGCTCTGAGGATGGTCTAGTTGTGCACCTCCCCTGTGGTTGCATTCGAATATTCCCAAGGGGGTGTTTTACCCCGTTTTTTTTTGTATAAATCAGTGTTAATTTCAATGCAGACTCAAGTGATATGAATTGGCGCGACCACTTGGCGATATGTCGCCAAGTGTTTGACGCCAACTTGGCGACATATAGCGAAGTTGGCGATAAATTTGGCGAAAAAAATTTGAATTTGGGTTTAACTTGGCGCTATTGGCTATGTTTTGCGAAAAATTCCCTGAATGATATTAAAATCGGCAATATTTAGAAAATTAACCATTGTAAAACATTTTTTGCATTGTTTCGTAGCATATTAGAGGTGTAGATATTTGAATTGTTACCTTGTTCACTCCAAGCACTTTTTTTAACACGTAAGGAACTACTAAGAAATTTACACGATAAAGGAAGTAGTGTGGGGTCCATACCAGATTTTTTATGATGATTTACTAAATACAGAAAAATGCACTCATTTTAACATCAGCCACGAGAAGCAGCTCTCACTCATTTTGAAGGGCTTAGTATATTATAGTGCTTTAGTGCTTAGTATATTATAGTGCTTTAGTGCTTAGTATATATAGTGCTTTAGTATATATAGAGGAGCAGGCAAATACATTGCTTTGTCATAAGATACTTCTGAATCAACACATTTCAATCGCTAAATAAGAAGAAGCGTTTGAAAATAAAGAAACAAAAGTCATTAACCGACGTTTTTGTAACAGTGCTAATATTAAGGTTATTATTATTACTGTTATTATTATTTGTATTTTTTTAATGTGCGAATGTGTTATTATTCATTTATAACTTTTAAAAATATTTTTTGCATTCAAAGTTATAGTGTTTTGCTATAATTTAAATGTATGATGGAGTGTTATGGATTTTTTTAGCTATCGTATAGACTGTACTACACTGCAACATTTCTTGACAAAAACATCGTGACGTCAGCGTCACGTGTGCGTGACGTTAGCCTATGAAGAACAAGCTAGATAAAACGTCACAGCCTACTTGACGAATTAGAGGAGATCGCTGACTGCTTGTGAGTTCTTATTGGCTCCGCCCGTAGTGACTTTCAGCGTCAAGTTAAGTTGCTGTCTAGTATAGTATCGTTTCTTACCTATTTTCAGATTGCCCACGGTATTCACTTATCCGCGTTTACCGTGCCACCATATTCCGGATAATCGGGAGCTCACTGATAAATCTTGATTTTAACGTACATCAGGGTCTCCCTCTCTCTCTCTCTCTCATGTCAGTTATTTCAT
This sequence comes from Uloborus plumipes, assembly GCA_038373865.1. NCBI lineage: Eukaryota > Metazoa > Arthropoda > Arachnida > Araneae > Uloboridae > Uloborus > Uloborus plumipes. Next base: position 143,614 of record JAXGGA010000292.1, read on the forward strand.
GGCAAAGTATGCAATTGAAATGTTTAAGGTTTGGCTGTTTTGAGAGATTTCTGTGAGGTCTCTTTTTTAGGGGGCGCTCTGCAGCATTTGAGTAGGAGAGGTGTTAATGAGCAGATTATACGGGACAAATTCAGGTAGAAAATATTTTTTGAAGCAGGATCTTCTGTTATCTACAACATGTAAATCTATAGGATTTTTTTTAATTGGTAAAATAATGCATTTAAAACTTAATACTAAATAAAAAGTTAATTTATTAAATATACTTTTCAAGTAAATAAGGTTTTCGAACCATAAACCCATTTATATCAAAGTAAACTTAATAACGTAATTCTGAATTAGAATACATCATTATTGTTATAGGATTTTGTACGCGAACATTATTTGATCTTCATCCAAAGATCCAAATCTTGAAATTCATTTTATTGATTTTTTTCAGCTTTGTATGCCAACCATAATGAATAATCCACCAGCTTCTTCCTTTACACCAGTTTTGTCCTCACTCCTTCGTGCACGTTCGCACGTCATAAATAAGAAATATTTGCACTTTATATGAGTCCCATGGCGACAGTTAACGAGGCTCGATTAGCGACTACAACTGAACGGATTTTATTTGCATTAGATCACTTTCCGAGCAAGGGTTGGGTGGCGGTTCGCTTGGTTTTATTCGAGATATGAAAGAAAAATAGTCTATGTCGAAGATAGACACGATTATTTTACACCTGGGCTATAATTGCAAATTAATAGTATATTAAGTTCGAGCTTTCTTTCACTCAATTAAACACATGAATCTGAGCATGGATTTAAGTACGGTATCGCAGCATATTTATTCAGCAAAGAATACTTACACGTCACGCAGCTTTTAAAGTAATATTAGATCATTTTCTGAAAAGCATCAAGCTGCTTTTATTATCACCATAGATATTTTTTGAACATATGCTGTGATAGAAGGAAGGCGCGATGGGGGCTTTTGCTCCTTACTTAAAAGTCTCATTACTGGTAAATTTTCAATATTGAAGTTCAAAACAGGTATTTGTAGACCATCTTTAATGCTAGCAGAAGGAAGGTGGAGGACTCTCCTCCGGAAACGTTTCGCATTTGAAGTCCAAAATATATGAGACCAACATTTGTAAACGAAGATGTGTGGTGAAGGATATGTAGTAAAATTAATCGCTCCTCCCTTGAAAGCTTTCTAGATCCGCCCTTGAGTAGCCTTTAAAATCATCATTTTTTTTCAATGATTAAGAATAAAGTTATCTCTTATTGAACAGATGAGAACATGTTTTTCGTCAAAGGGTAATTTTCAACGTAATTATGATTATTTATCAATATTATTGGAATCTAAGCATTTTAGTGCAAAATACCTAACATACCTGAAAAACTAGGTTAATTAATGAATGGACTTTCTAATTTAGAATATGATGATTCCAGGCTTAGGGTGCTTAATATGACCATTGCATAATCTGACAAAATGAGGGTTATTAAATATGAGAGCCAAAATGACACTTATTGTAGCACTGAAAATTAAATCACGTTGTCTAAATGCATTTGGAATGGATTGTTGGTGACAATTGTTCCTAAATTTGAGTCGTTGCTGCATTTTGTTACGTTAAATTTGTTTATAGCATTTCTTTAGGATGTAAATTTAGCTATCGATTTAAAACGAATTTTATCACTACCTTTAAAAATGAAAAAAAAAAAAAACCAACATCCTGATAACCCAATTGAATTTGGATGTCGTCATAAGAAACCTGAACACACAAAACGCCAATGACTATCATGAAAAGGAAAAGAAATTGCAATAATTTTGTACGTCTTGTTGAGATTACTTTGCAGGACAGAATGTTGTCATGACTACCATGTAGAGACTTGATACAAAATCATTAAGCCAAAAAAAAAAAAAAAAAAGGTATTAACTGTTCTATTATTGTTGGCATTTTAAATGAAATAGTTTCATTATGTACTTATTTCTAGAAGTTAACTTTGTTTTTTGTCATGCCGGCAAAGTCAATTGCTCTTTTAGAAACTGAATGTCACTTTGAAACCTCTTGTGTAATAATGATAGTATAGTACATTGTAAAATAATGTTCATCAAGACTATGTTTTAGAAAATAGAGATATTTTCTGGAATACTTTTCAAAAACTGTCAGATCTGAGTATCACGTAAAATTCATATTTTATTACCACTTCTTTTTGCTACAATATATTGTATACTTTTAGTTCGCATTATCTATAAGTAGTATGTCATCTACAACTGGAAAAATTTAATGTACATACAACTTGCTTTTTGAGAAAAAAATGTTATGTTTGTCTCTGAAATTAAATACAGTCATGGCCAATGGCCATCCCATTGACAAATATTTTGAAAATTTGTAGAAACTATGTGCCGTGAAAACTTCTACATGCGGCCCTAATTACTGTTCATCATATTATTTAACCACGTGAATGTCTTATAAATATTAATTTGACTTGACTTAAGGTTGAAAGCATGCGTTCATATAAATATTGTTTAGCATGTTATTTAACCATGCGAAGTTTCATAGTTATCTCCCTCACGGTAAAGTTAAATGCATGCATTTCTAAGTAATACTCAACATCTATTTTACCACGTGAAAGTGTTATAAATATTAAGCTCCCTCGACATGTTAATACATGAATTATTCAATAACAGAGTAAATCTGAGTTAAACACACGAAACGTTTATAAATATTACACTCCTTCTACGTAAGGTTAAATGCATGCATTTCTAAATAACATTCAGTATCTTATTTAACACCATGACAATTTCATGAGCATTAATCTTCCTCGACGTAAGGTTAAATACATGTATTTGTAAGCTAGGCCAAGCATCTTATTCAACCATATGAAAGTTAAATAAATATGATTCTCCCATGCATATCATTAGCCTTCTATGAAAGTAATCACAAGCAAAATATTATCAGTAAAGGCTGAGGAACATAAATATTTTACATTATCAATAATACAATACATCTCACTATCTACTATGTCATAAGATTAGACCCAGTAAATAATTTATAACACCCATTATAAAAGTAACACATTCATTTTAGTACTCGTTTTTTTTTCGTTAATTCTCTTCCCCCTTCCGCCCCCTCAAAAAGATGTATAAGCTTTTGAAAATCCCTAATGAAAAGCGCGGAGTTATCAATAGTGTCTTACCTTCAATTGAAAGACACTATCAATAGCAAAAGTATAGCAACGTGTAGATTTAAGATTATCAAAAATTTTAATCCCATGAAATTCTTTGACATTTTTGGATTAAAAACATGCATTGCTGAGTGAAAAAAAAATCTTTAGATTTAACTACAATATTGCTTTGTCTTCAAGACTAATTAATTTTTCTCTCTCAAAGCAGAAAATCGTCATTTTTTAAGGATCATTGAACCGCAAAAATATGGTACATGTGCTAGTATAGGAACGCAAACAATTTTAGCATTGTCAAGAATCAAAAGCTGATGTCATTTGTCAAATGTTTAAATGCATACATTCCAAAATAAAAACTAGAATTTTCCTATTATAAGACTTTTTAAAGCTATAAATGAGATGTTACGTGACTAATATTTTTCACGTCGTGTTATGTGCCCAAAATATATGTATGAATCTCCACCTCATGTTAATAAACGGCTTCACTGACAAACACCAATAAATTGCTCAATATTTATGTCGACGTTTATACGAACATAACGTACCTTTCTCACGGTTTCTGCTTAACAGCAATCCCATAAAAAAGGCATGCAAACATTTTCATACACGAGCATCTGTAAGTGAGCTGACATATTTGGCTTCCACACTAGATTCACGCGCGCTCTCTCTCTTGTATGCGTTTCTTCCCTGCACATCTCCTTTGACGAGCCGCGGTGCACTCTGGGTCATAAAAATCGATAGATATCTCGTGTATCCCTCCGCGTAATCCGTTTCACTACGAGTCGCTGCCAATTGTAAGCGAGAAGTAGTAGCACGAGCTGAGAAATATAGTTCGTGAGTAAAAAGAAACGGGAAAGACCTATACGTAATTTTTCTTTTTCTTTAACCTTTCTTCCGCCAGTTTGGTTCACGTTTTATTTTTCACGTTTTTTTTTCCTCTTCCGGAAAAGTGAATGCTCTCAAATGCCGTTTTTAAAAATTTACCTTAATGTCTCCGAATGGTATTATACCACCGTTTAATGGGTCACATTTTGTGGTGAAGTGCCCTTTTTATCACTGGGAATGTAATGTTTGCGACTAAGAATGGCTCAAATCATTAAGATTTTAGTGAAATAATGGCCTATTTAGGAAGCCCAGAAACGTTGAATTAAACTAATGCAAATTGGTGCATTAGCTTTTAGATTGTTCGACAGTTTCTTGTTGCATAAAAAATGAATAATGTTAAAAGGTTTATGCGCATTTATGTATTATCACTATTTCAAAGTTATAATTAGTTTATTTAAAAAATACAATGTTAAATAAGTTAAATACTTAATTAAACACTTAAGACAGTCTTAAAAAAAAATATTTGTAAGTTAAGGAAAACATGCATTGAGGTGATAAAAATCATGGAATACCAGGACGCGAATGTTCAGATGGTAGTTAGGTCACGAACAGAAGCATAAATGGGCAGTCCATTGGTGCGACTTAGATTTGTATTCAAGTGATTTACCTTTCAAATTTTCTAACCGGATTGTATCAGCACGAAATCTATGAACATACTAAAAACACGGCATGGTATTTGGAGATAGACGTGTAGATGTTTCTTTTCAGAAATCGTTCCGGAATTCAACATTATGAGATCCTAAACGTCAAAAGGGTACCGGAAATACCAAATTTAAGGCATAGTCTCCCACAATGGACAGTGTTTTTGCACCTGCACTGAATGATCGAGACTAGCGACATGTGTGCAGAATTGTCAGTATTCAGAGTGCAATAACCAGATAAATCAATGCGGGACATACGATAGACGAGTTCGTTAAAACAGGGAACCATAGCGCACCAAAGAGGTAAGGCTACTACAGTACCTCATAGTGCGCCAAAGCCCAGCAAGAGACCAACCCCGGAGCCATGCATCACTTCCACAGACCACAACCGGCCACTGATCCCAACCATGCGTGTGGTCCACCGAGTGAACCCTGTATGGTAACACCTAAGATTTATCACTAAACGGTAGGGTCAAGTGGAGAAAATTGCATTAAAACAGTGTGGTAAAATTTGGTTTTAATTGGCTATGGCAGCAGAAAATAGACTCGAGCGCCTCCGAAACTAACCAGGATGACATCGCCTGTAGCTGACGGTAAGCTTACAGAGTGAAGCCGAACCCACGAAGCCTTGAAACTTAGTTATCTGTAAGGTACTGCGTAAGCTGGTGCTGGCTCCATAATGGTTTGGGCTGTTTTTACATGGTATGGCCTGGGTCGTCTGATCTAACCGAACCTATTACTGACTGGTGCTGTACTTATGGTGCTGTTAACTACTTTAAAAGCACTTCCAAAAACTCAACTACAAAAAAAGAAAGTGACTTTTTATGGATGCCAATGCACATTATCGTTGGTATGAAAAATATTGGTTAGTTCCAGAGGATGAGTTAGCCACCTACATCATGTGACATAAATTCTCTCGATTACCTTTAGAATATAACTGAAGACCAATTCGTGCATACCCTGTTCTTACCTATAGTGTATGTGACATTTCAGTATGAATGTCCTTGCCGACTTTCTTTGGAGAAACAAAAACTTCATAACGTTCCTCAACTGCACAGTCGTGAAACTTACTTGAGCCTCTGCCATGTTATCTTCCACCTCAAATTTAAAATAGCTAATAGAGTGGGAAACTACGTACATTTTTACAGTACAACATTACAAGAAAACAAGCTTTCCTATGGTAACAAAAATATTTTTTTTTTCAACCTAGAGGGGAACAAAACCAGGAACGTTTCAACAACCCCTCGTACTGCGTTCCATGCGAAAAATTTGTGTCTGCAGCTGAGATCAAAATGCGAAACTGCTTTTTAAAGTTTTATTCTTCTGTATGTTTCATTCAGATTCTACTTTTTCAGAGTTTGTTAAAAAGTATTCCCTGTTCACAAATTACCACAAAACATTGTCTATAGGTAAATATTTTAAAAAGAACTCTTAACAATCTCAATTTTGACACTTAGTACAAATGCGACTTTTGTGTTTAGTACGGCAGAACAGGCGACAGGGCCTTATTAACTAAAAGGGAGGCCCAAGGCCGACAATGCTTTGGAGGCCTCCTTCTATCTTCTGCCTTTTTAAGCCAACAAAAAAATCTTAACTTTTTCGCAGTGGCGATATAAGCCTTTTTTGGGCTCATTGTATGTAGCTCTGCAAGGGCCTATGTAGTTGCACTGTATGTATAATGTCTAGCCCTCATACTGATTTTTACTTCCTTTTACGTAGTAAAGGAAGTATTGTGATCGCGAAAAAAAAAAAAAAACCCTCAAATTTGAATCTAAATTTTGATTTTGCTCACCCCCGAATGAATGTTTAGTTGTTTTTTTGACCACTCAGCACGTGCATATGTACCTACCAACATATAAGCAGCCGAAAAATCCTTTTCAACCACCCCTGAGTTAATTACGACGAGTTTTCTCGTGACGTCTGTATGTACGTATGTGCGTATGTATGTATGTCGTCGCATAACTCAAAAACTATATGCCGTAGAAGCTTCTAGCTTGGTATGTAGGCTCTGAGGATGGTCTAGTTGTGCACCTCCCCTTGTGGTTGCATTCGAATGTTCCCAAGAGGGTGTTTTACCCCTTTTTTGGGGTAAATCAGTTAATTTCAATGCAGACTCAAGTGATATGAATTGGCGCGATCACTTGGCGATATGTCGCCAAGTGTTTGACTCCAACTTGGCGACATATCGCCAAGTTGGTGACAAATTTGGCGAAAAAATTATGTTTTGAATTTGGGTTCAACTTGGCGCTATTGGCGATATTTTGCGAAAAATTCACTGAATGATATTAAAATCAGCAATATTTAGAAAATTAACCATTGTAAAATATTTTTGCATTGTTTCGTGGCAGATTAGGGGAGTAAATATTTGAATTGTTACCTTGCTCACTCCAAGCGCGTTTTTTAACACTTAAGGCAACTACTAAGAAATTTACACGTAAAAGGAAGTAGTGTGGGGCCCATACCAGATTTTTTATATCCATTTTAGCTCAAGAGTTTTATAGCTAATTGTCAAGAAAAAAATCTTTTTTAGTTACGTAAAATGAACTAAATAAGAGAAATACTAATTTAAGTATCAAAAGAGATTGTTTTTACTTTTCCAGTTCATGAATCTTTATTTTTTTCTTAAAAATGCATAATTCTTTAAAGCTGTGTACCAGTTTTTAGAAAACTAGGGGTCCTTTAGGGAGATGAGGCCGCAGTCCCAGGCCAAGTTGGCCTGTGCCATAATCAGGCTCTGATAAGCGATTCTATATTCTATGTGCATGTAAATTGTCCATTCGTTCCCAAAATATTTGTAACTTTTGCAATGTATATCTTTTGTGTTTAACGGTAACCTTTGCATGACGTCAGTTATCATATAATGGAAGCTAATTACCGCAATTACCAGAGGGGAAATAATTTACATTTTGCATCGCAACCGTAATTGAGTTAAGCGAATATCATAAATGAATCGTTTGCTCACATTACAGAAAATAGACGCCGAAATCTGCTGTACAGATTCGGGAACAACTTTCTAAATGAAGACAAAAGTACAATATTTCAAAAAGTTCTACCATTTAATGAAATTTTCTAGTTGCATTTGAGTTCTACTCGTGTTGGAGAAGCATTAATATGAATGAAGGAAAATGTATGTCCCAGAAATGACATTTCTGCTTTTGTAATGGAATTTTGTGTAGCTTCCATTAACCAAGCCATAAAAGATCTTTGCTATAATCGCTAGCTAATCAGTTTAATTCCTAAACACGCGGTGTTTGTATGTGCCAGAAGCGGTGTAAATTATGGGTACATGCACCTATAATTTCATTTTGCTTTACCCTCTTGATATTGAGCAGGGTATTTGAAGATTTAAAGATTTATTTGGATTGAAAATGCTGCTTTTAGGAAAAGTGCAATACAATAACAAAATGTTCAAATTTTCTTTATTCACAAAGTCTTTAATAATTATATTAATTTCCTAAGTTTGCAACAGACGATAATGAAATTAAGTACTAGATTTATTTGCAGTAGTTTTTGAATTGATAAAATCTGCGATTTGGTGACAGTTGGGGTTAAAAGAAACATGAGATAAATAGAAACGAACTCTATTGCCACACTTGTGGCAATTTTAACTGTTGATGGGTGAAGGTAATTTAACATATAGAAGACATGCTGAGAGTTTCGCGAGATTACAAACAACTGTGTAGTGTGTAGGCTTCATAATTGTTTGATTATGACACTGGAAAAGTTTTTTACGTTTCATGGTCTTTAATTTTTTTTCTCTCCTGTATCTCTATCGATGCGAAGTAAAAAATGTTTTAGCTGGACTTGTTTTGTAAAAGGTCAGAAAAAACCTTAAGTTCACCTTCTCAGCAGTTTTGATATGAAGCTTTCGTATTCCTGTTTACCTCAGAGCCCAAAACTATTTGATTCCGGCAATTTTTTCAGAAAATGAGATTTTAATGGATTTTACCTTTGTTTGTATTTTATACATAAATTCAACGCAAAATTCAATGTTATGTATGGTTTTTCTTTTGAAATGATGGCAATATTTTGACAGTTGGTCACTTGCAATCTACGAGCCACAGATTAAGTATTATAGGTATGGAGCTTTTTAAGCTTCTAAACTGATTTTGCACATTATCGAACATATTAACATTTTCCAGAGATATATGTGGTGTTTCTATTTACCTCTCAGAATCTGACGCAAAAAGAAAAATTATTTATTTGTTATCACAAATTTTTAATCAAATGTTTCCTACCTAGTTACTCTCGACAGTTTAGTTTTAGGAGTAATGCACAAATTTTTTATCTCAATTCATCCAAAAGAAGAGGGAGAACCTAAAATTTAAATTCTGTTTAATTCATCTCAACTGAGTCTATATTTGATGCTTTGCAATTTGTCGTTTAAATGAAAAAAATATTCTATAGGTCTGACACACTATGGTTTTCAGAAATATTTTTTCAATTAGTAATAATATTGAAATTTTAAGCTATAAAACAGCTCATAAAAAATTGTCAACGTCATATTTTGGAGTTTTCTTTTGGTTGCTAAAATCCTGTTCTCAAAATTCTGTTTCTTGAACCAGAAGAACCTGCTTGAACCGGTCAATAAGGCTAAAAGTCAATTTTGGTTAGTAACAACCCAGACAACACGAAACGTCCAATGGACGTCCATTTTATGTCCTGAACGTCCGAATCTGGTCTGATGTCAAACTCGATGAAATTTGGCGATCCTTAGATGCGCCTCACAGGACGTCCCACGGACTATTTTTTTTTTTAGGTCTAAGGATGACCAAAAGTGATCCGCATCCTTTCAAGACGTAGCACGGACTTTTCTTCCAGATGTCCTGGGAACTTATCTCTAAGGATGTCCCAAGTCTCAACAAAATCAATTGTTTTAGGACATTATTTTCAAGTTGTAGGGGAAATTTTATATTTTATTTTCTCAATGAAATTTACTACAAATGACAGTAAACTATGATACACAAAACTTATACGAAGCATGAAAATAATATTTAAACTAACTAAACATAAAATATGCTACAAATTTTTGAAGGAAAAACCTCCTTGAAAAAATACAATTTTTTAAAATTTTACAATTAAATATGAAATGGGAAGCTCAAAGTAGCTCTACAACTAATTTTAAAAACCAAATAAATACAAAACAAGCTTGTGTTTGCCCAAAATATTTTTTTAAATTATGTCATGGTGTACTGTAAAATTCGATGACATGAGGTCATCCTAAAGAGCATCACATAGGATGTCCCAAGTACAAATTTTATTGTTGTCCTCCGGATAGCCTGAAGTAAACTGCAACATTTCAGGACGTACGAAGGACTTTATTTTCTGACATCCTGCGGTCTTAATTCTTAGGATGTCCTGCAAATAAGTCAAATCAGTCGATTATAGGACTTATTAAACTTCGAAAATTCTTATTTTGAGTGAAAATGGCGAGTACGAAGTGATTTTTTTTTTCCATATTCATCTATGAAATTTTTGGACTTCTAATATACTTTATTCTAAATAGAAAAATGGGCGATTTATTCCGAAGAACTTGAATTTTTTTAAAAGTAAAGTTGAAATATTTAACTTCTATAAAGCTGAGAAATGAACGAAGTTACATAAAAATTGAAGTATTTTCAAAGTATATTAATAAACAAAAAAGTAGAAGAACATTTTAAGAGTCAAAAATGATTTAGCTCGAATTCTTGTGTGTGGAAATGGACATACATTTTTAAAACGTTCATGATAGTCAAAATTCTTGCAAATTTTGATAGAGGTCAGAATTAAAAAAAAAAAGTTTTGCCAAAAATGCTCTCCTTCTCTCAAATTTAAAACATCAAAATTTGAACTTGATTTATTAAAGTTTATACTAGGAAAATGACCTGATATTAATACACTACAGTATATCCTGAACAATTTTTTTTAATAATGATTGTTTAAGTTTTTTTTCTTTCTTTTTCTTTTTAAATTCATTATAAAATGTAGAATATAATTCTACTGACGTTTTGTTTTTCTCTTTAAACCTCTAAAATAAAAATTTTATTTTTAAATTATTATAAAAACAAGCTATCCCTAAATTTATTAGACGATTTAAAAAAAAAAGACACGTTTTAATTGTAAAAGAAATAAAAATAAAAATAAGTAAATACACCATTTTCTGTTATAAACACACACATTTGAAATTTGTTATTATCATTCTTAAATAGTTTACTTTAGGACAAAAATACGGGGTTTTTTTTTCAAATATATTTGAATTGTATTAGTATTACTTAAAAATCGTTCACTGATGTAATATTTTTTATTATTAAAATTTTAAAAATAGTTCTGAAATAGTTTTCCAAAACAATAGTTTTTTGCACCGAGGTTGAAGAAACGCCTTAATGCCGAAAAGATAGCTAACATTATTCTTTTATTTCTGAAATCAAAAGGGCTTTTTTAATTCCAAACAGATTGAAATTATGACACTATACCACCGACAGAGTGGTATAGTGGTTAAGACGCTGGTCTCTAACGCCCAACAGCGCGGGTTCGAACCCGGCTCCACTCGGTGGATTTTCATGATGCAGAAAATCGACAGCACTCATGTCGTATGATTATGCGGCATGTAAAAGACCCCTCGAGTGCTTGTAGACAGCCAAAGTATTAATGAAATAATAAGTTGAACACTTGATGTATAGTCCGTCTAATGTTCTAAAGAGAACCAAAATTTTTACGGCTATAGTTCGTAGGACGTCTTTTGTTCATTTTAATTAGTCCATTTAACGTCCGAAGGACCAACCACAAAAAGCTTGGTCCTAGACATAGCCAATAAAAGAACGTCTGACATCATTTGAACAACCTGGGGGATAATGTTTTCTGAACGTCCTGAGGATCACGAAAGGCTTAAGTCCTCGAGATGGATGCTGACAACACGGGAACCAACTGGGGAAGAACACTTCGCGGACATTGAACGGTCCCTAGGCTGTCCCTCGATCACCGCGGGATGAAATTTAAACGTCCGAAGGATGAGTTAATATTTTGAGTTAGTCCTGAAATGACATTTCTATTATGTCCAAAGGACAGTGCTGTTTGGGAATTTGCACATAGTTGCATTACATGCAAACAAAAAATGTTCATTGACATATTCAAATGGTTTATTTATTTATTTATTTATTTATTTTTTTTTTTTGAGATAGTTTAAACGCTTTTTGGAGCTCATAGATAAATTTATAATCATTATGAGAGCATTTTTCTGAAGTCCTTCTGAGAATTCGGAGAGGCTTATTAGGCTCACTGACTTACCAGAAAATAGGAGTCACCATTGCTGTCAAGTTTGAATCTTATTTCAACTTCTTTTGAATTACTCGAGGTTGTGTCTGAATTGTTCTATTTGTTTTTCATATTAGTGTGTAAAATGCTGTATAATTTGTTTTAAACAACAACGAAGTATAAATTATCAAGAAAAATTTCAGCAAAAAAATCATTTTCCCCCCTTATTAATGATTCCGTACAAATTATGCAATACTTCCTGCTTCACAAGATTTCTCCTGAGAAAAGTAATGCACAATTTCTTTAGTCTTAAACTACTTTAATATGCAACTAGTCTGAATTCCCTCTAAAATGTTATATTTTAGATCTACTTTTAAAAATTTTACGGGAGCTAAGCTCTTGTAGGCTCTCAAAATAAGTTCTTGCTTTGAACGAAAAAGAGCGAATCTTCTCTGCAGAGCTCTTAATTTTAACCCGAAATTATGACAAATTTCTCCAGATATACACGACGTAATTTATTTTTATTTTTATTTTTTTTTTGAAATTTATAATTTCAAAAAGGTATTTCTAAATTAAATGATGTTTTAAATGCTTTCGATATGGTTTAATGATTTGTAAGCAAATTTAAAGTCATAAATTATTATTTTGTAACTTTTATTCTTTCAATAAAGTTTAGTAAATAGTTACTGTGAAATGCTTAATATTTTGCTTAATACTCAAGATTATTTTGCCAACTACTAAAATTTTCTTTGTTTCGGAACTAGTTTTTTTTTTTTGTTTAATTTTTAAAAGAATCTATGACAACATAAAATTATTTTAATTGAGTTTCTGCTGTTTCGAGTAATTCAATAAAAAATGCGAAAATAATGAACTGAATTTTCTTGTTTTAAAGTTGCACCGCAAACCCTTCTTAAAAAAAATCTTTCAACTGAAACTGCCTTTGCTCATTGCGCGAAAAATATTGTTTTTTTATTTTATCGTTGTTAGTAAAAACAAAAAACTCTGATTAGTCGTGCTAAACTCCCTTTTTAAAATATTTTAGTTAAATTAAAAATACCTTTTCAACACAACTATTTTTTTCAAGTATCTTAGACCTCAAATTTTCAGAATCAATTATTTAATTTTAAAAATTTTCTCATTAAATATATTTCCATAAGCAAAGTAAACACATATTCGTATTTGAGTTTAAAAATACGGGTTGCTGATTGCACAGTGCGGTAAATAATAAACTCGTTATTACTTTCTGAGAATTTCAGTGCAAAAAGATAAGACAAATAAACGAATTTACATCTTAATTGTGATTTTCAAAAATGCGTTTTATGCTTGCATGTTTTCATGCGTACCAAGCTGAACTGTTTGATTTCTAAAATGAATGTTTCAGAATACATTTTATATTTCTATGGTTCTAAACAGAACTTTTAATACTTTTATATAACAATAGACTGTCGTAAAAAATCATCTACAGACAACATTTGAATCGTGTTCTACTTTCCAACAACACTCCAGAAATCAGTTTTGCGTGGATGCTGGTGCATCAAGAGCTGTGAAATAGCGGGGTGCATCCGAAAGCATCCTCATCTTTCCTCCCACTGGGGATGGCAGACGACTTCATATTTGATGTGTCGGAAAAGGTCTTTGATGTCTGGGGGCAGGGGGCGGTCTCGTTTGAAAGGCAACCTCCCACTGTGAGTCATGGGGAGAGAGGCAGAAGATCAACAGCAGCTGACCGTCTGGAACCATTGATTAGCGGTCGAGGCCTCCTTTCACGGTTTTTGCGCAACCATCATTTGTTGAAGTTGGGGTGATTGCAGAATGATTTTTATGGTTGTGTTGGAGGTGGTTATATTTCTATTTGTTATTCATTTGATGTCCCTGCTTAGCTTTTGATGATTGTTGCTTCAACAATACTTGATTTGTTGTACATAAATGAAGAATTTTTAGATTTGTTTTGATTTTTTTAACTAATATTACTGGTTTTATTCTGTCGTAATAAATGCATGCATGGGACATTATCGAATATATAGCATTAAGATCCTGATGAGCAGTAAACAAATACAACTTTCCACTTATTAGTAAGAAATAATAAATATATATAAATTCGAAAATTTACTTTTTTTCATATATTTGTTTCAAATTTGTTAAAGCTGCATACAAACGACAACAGTTTTCTTTGTTTTGTTAAATGTTACTTTCATTGTTGATTATAAAAAAAATGCTAACATCTACTTTTGTGTCAAGTGTACAATTGGATAAATTTAACATATATTAGACCCATATAAGTAAAAATAAATGAAATTGCCGACTTGAATTTTGAAGACTGTGGAAGTTTGGATTTTGACAATAGAAATAAAATGAATAGCAGTTGTGCAACAAATATGCCCGTATTTGCCACCCACTGTGGAAGGCAAATGCGGTGGGCAACAAATAGGACCATATTTTCACCAACTGTTACACTTTTAACAACAGTATTATCGGAGAAATAATAATTAACACGTATCGTTCAAACAAAAATGTGTTCAAACACTGATATTACCAATTTTAATTTGAAACCATTCTGAAAAAAATAATCACACAATAAGTAATTAAGAAAAAGACTCCGAAAGCGAAGAAGCAAAAATTGAATTTAAAAATACAATCAAGCCGTTTGTATCGAAATCAAAATGTCATAGCAATAAAGTATCTATGTATGTCATCGCTATAACCGGTGTGACTATACATGTAAATGTTTGAAACTTTATCTCTAGCACACAACAGCTATAACTTTCTAATTCGCAGTTGCATTTTTAAGCCATTAAAGGTTTTAAATATCTCCCCCAGTGCTGACTAAATGCTTGAAAACATCCAATGTAGCACAAAATGTTGTTACGAATTGCATACAGGTGTTTGGGAGGTATTGCCGGAAGATAAGCAGTAAACGTTGCCCCTGTTATATGTACTAAACGCTAAGCACGTGCAAATGTAATTCTCATTGAAAATTACTACAGAAACATTGCAAATTAGTGTAAGTCTGTGAACTTAAATTACAAATTATTGTAACACTTACGTTACAAATTAATACAAAAACATAAAATGGAACTGAACATTTTTTTATTTTTGAAATCACACACGTCTGTGATTTCGGAAGAAAAACATTTCGTCATTATCTATTAATTTTTAATGAAATATATGAACAGTACGTGCGGGACAAAATGGTTACTTATACTTATTCTTGGAATAGCCCTATACACATTTTTTAGCGGTTTAAATTATTATTTCTTGACATGCGACTTGTTTCTTTTACATTTGAACCCTAGCTTTCAAAAGCTACAGTTTGTTTTTTAATTAATATATTAATAGAAAAAAAATTAACTAATTCCTAAAACCGATCACAAAACAATGGCTTTGGATGTTCCGCACGTGAACCCATAATTATAAATTAAAATTTAACTAACAAAACTATTTGATAAAAGTATCAATGGTGTCAGGAGTATCTTTGTATCAAATGTTAACATTAAAAAATGTGTTTTCTCCTTCCTGTTCAGCTAAAATATTAGGATTTATAGTAAAATGTATGTAAAATTTTCGAGTCTGATTGTCCCACACGTTACAGTAGAATGACCTAAATGAACCTCCCCCCCCCCAAAAAAAAAGTCTTAATTAATTTATTAACCCATTTATGCCCAGTATCCTAAAAACGAGAGGCTTATTATACTGCACTGCAAGGTTTCTTGACACTGAGGTCGTGACGTCAGCTTATGAAAAACGAGCTAGGTAAAACGTCACAGCCTACTTGGCGAATTAGAGGAGCTCGCTAACTGCGTGTGAGCTCTTATTGGCTCCGCGCGTCGTGACGTTAGTGTCAACTTAAGTTGCTGTCTAGAATAGTTACTGAATACAAAAACCTGTAATAGGTATATAATTTACTAAAGCTGTTTTTCACAAGTTAAATAGTCCTTCTTCTTGAGAAAACCGGCTAGAGCAACTATTTGTACATCAGAGTTTATTTATTGACAGCTATTTTCAGACAAATCAGTAAAGAACCGATCCAGCATGGGTAGCCACAGAAAGTATGTTTTTTTTTGCGAACTTATTTTTCACAAACTAAACTATGTTAAAATGATTTGCTTAAAATTGATCACTGATGCCTTCTGTAATGTTACTTTGCAAGTCAAGTAAGGTCGTAATTTGCGCACATATCTGCAAAATATCCCATAAACAGGACGTTAAATAACTTAATAAATATGGCTACGGCGATCTGTTTTACGCATAAAATGTATGTATACCATTCCAAGTAAGAGTTTTAAGCAGATACAAATTGAAAAAAAATTGTTTAAAAAAACTTGGGCATAAATGGGTTAAACTATAAATAATATAGTACTGTTAAAACATAACCAAATAATTAAAATGTACGAAAGAGCTATCACCCTTCGTTGGCAATAGAACTGCAAGCAGTTTCATTCAACACCCTGCATTTGCCTTAGATGTTTCACAATTCTAGACTACCAGAAAGAGCTTCAACAATATGCTTGTTCATTGTTCTGACTTTCATTATTAGCACTTAGACCATGGTACTCAACAAATTGCTGCAATGAAAATTTGCCTTCACAGTTTTAAAATATATCAATAAATAATAAGAAACAGAATAGTTACATTTCCGAAAAAAAATATAGTTTTTTGAAATAACTATGATGAATTCTTGCCCAAACTATGCTTGTGGTAATCACTGATAAGGACTACAAACATTACAAGAACGGCGTTTTCATTTGTATAAAATTATTATCCCTTTTTTGATGATAATACATTATTGTTCAAATATAAAACATTGAAATCCAGAAAACTTTCAATAGCAGAGAACAATCAAAGAACTATTAATGCAACCACAAAGCATCAGGAGCTAAAACATGGAAAAGTTCATGGGATAACCATACGCTATTGCCCAAGTGGCCGCTTGCCTCCACCGCTTTGCCCACACTAAAAGAAAACTAATCTCTTCGGAAAGCTCTAGAGACAAGCAGGTGATGTCGATTCGTAGACTTAATTGAAGTGAAGTGAAGTGATAACGAATTTGAAAACAGAGCTCTAAAAGAATGATCTAAAATTACAATAATAAAGTAAGTTAAAGTTTTAGTTAACTTTTATTTGTGTATTCTTTAAGTAGAATAGAGCACTTTAAAACACCACATGCCAAATTCTAAATCTTCCACAACATTTACAAAGTTGTGCAAGTTTGCACGCAATTGTTTGTTACGTCGGAAAAATTTTATGGATTTTTTGAGCTTTTGTGGAACTATTCATTTTTTAACTACTTATTAATTCTTTTAAGTGAATATGTAAAACCTGGGAATTCATTTATTAGATTTGTTTTGAATGACAGTGTGAAGAAAAATTCATTCTTAGTCAATTTAATCATTATGCAAATTTAAACAGCTTTTCAACCAAAAGCTAAACAAAATTCTATTTCTGAATATAAATTAAGCAATGTTCTTTACTTCTTATGAATATAAAATTGTACACAATTGCTTTTAATGCTCCAAACTTAAGGTGTATTAAAAAGTAGAAAAATTAGTCCCACAATAATCTTACATGGCTGACAGAAATAGGAGAAACTTTCGCAAACAAGATTACATCTTTCCGAAAAACTTATTTGCATTGCAAAATTTTTCCATGAGAATGTTCGAATGATTTCATTATGAAAATATAAGATTCTAATTTAATTCCAAACATGATTAGAAAATTTTTTGAAACACCTAACTAATATAAATCAAGTATTCGAACATTAACTCTTTTGGGATTATAAGATAAAGTTCGATAAGATGTGCAGATTATTTTTATTCATTTATTTTTTTTTTTGGAAGAGAAATGCAAATTTTTCCATTACAAAAAGAAATGTTACTTGAAAGAAAAAAGATGGTGAAATTTTATACTTTTAAATTTCAAAAATTTAAGAGTTATTTCTTAAGAATGTTATTTCTGAAGTATTGCATGGTTAAATTTTAAATAACATTTCTTTGTGCATTAATTTGTTGAGAAAATGTTTGAAAAAAAGTATAATTTATTGTTCACTTGACTACTTAAGACACACGTTAAGTTTTTTTCACTTCCAAAATGGTTGATATTGATGAAAAGAAACTACATACTCGAAAAGAGAGTGCGGAAGGAGGGGGGGACATCAGTAAAAAGCCACCAACTGTATTTCTTCTGCTACGCCAAACAAATTTGTTCTTCTAGAAGAGGGAATCCAAGTAGCATCAACTCGTCGGATTTTACTCGGCCGATCATCGAACTCCTCGTAAACTAATCCCGTAACGCACGATGACATCGTTCCGATCAGTATCCGAGCACGGTTTTCGATGAGCTACTTTTCATCGGAAAGCGATATCCTTCCGATCAACTTTCCCGATGAAAATAAGCCGAGCACCCAAAATTGATCCTTAATTCATCGGCACGGGACTGCACTGCTCGTAAATTGCTCCAAATCTCATCGTATTTCGAGCAAAACTCATCGGATTTTGCTGCTCGGATTCTGTTTGGCCGATGAGACATATTGGATAATCGGTCGATGAGAATTTCATCGGGTTTCGATGAATGGCCGATCATCGGCCGATGAGATGCTGCTGCTAGGGAAAGTGACAGATTAGTTCTTATGCAGGGTGTCTCAGTTAACCGTTTCAGAAATTAAGGTATGAGTAGAATGTACCTTGATGAGTCTTAATCATGCAACAATGTAGGATTAGAAATTGAAGCTGTAGTGCGTGCAGAAACATCAGAAATAAAGATATTTAAAATAAAATATTTTATGCTGAGTTTTATGAACAAAGGTAATATGAATCAAACGAAGTGTTCAAAATATAGTCTACGATTTGAATGCATACCTGGCATTACGGCACACGGAATTCCGAGTATTTTTGGAATGCAAAAGTTGCGTTCTCTGTTATGTCAATAAAGAATTTTCAACCGTGTTTTTCGAAACGGTTCCGAGTCATTGGGGTTCACCCAAACTTTCCTTGAACTTGAGAAAGTCATTTGAGACACTGTATACAACAAAGTAGATTTGGTGCTTAAGACAAGGATTTTTGATTGCTGTTGACGGCAACATCTACAAGTTACAACCCCTGATTCTGTTAATGAGAAAAGAATGTCTATTATTGATGGGACATTATAATGATTATAAAATGGTGTCAATAGCTATAATTGCATGACAATATAGGAAAGTTTATTCGTATCGCAATTATGCGAAAACATATTGTTATAATTCACTGTGTTAAACAAAACTTTTTTTCTTTCATTTTTTTTTTTTGAAAGTTGTATTTCGAAAAAAATTAAATAGATCGAGGAGGTTTGATTTTGAACATAGACTTTTGTGATCAATGCTTACCAGCTTACTCTTAACTTGTTTATGATGTTATTCCGGTTTCATGACTACTATTTCCTTTACATTAGTGTTTGTCATTTTTTTTTTCATTTATATTATTTTCGTTTCGTTATAATATATTCGAAATATTAAAAAGTTGAATGTAATCCTGATTTTGGTATGAATGTTCATTCTTTCTTCAATTTTCATTACTGAGTATAGAAATCCAGAAACATTTTCTGTTGCCATGTGTCTATTTATTCCCTTCTTCCAATTTTCATCGCTGTTAAGGAGACCTTACACCCTTCGAGCCACCGATTTAGCCACAGCTTGGTATATTGAAAGACTTGCTAGTATAGTATATTATATACCCTTAAAGCCACAAGGTATATACTACTTAAGGTGCACAACTCAGGAATAAGGGAGAAATTGCTTTCGAAAATATTAACCTCACTGTGTGTAAAAGCTGACAATTTCGTAATACTATTAAAACTAATTACTTTGACCAATTAATATTTTTGTAAAATTAGCATGCTTAAGAAGTTACAAGCTGCCTATTTTGACGTAATAACTTCCGTAAGATCATATTTTTGGAGCGTTTGGACTTGGTGAGGTTAACATTTTCAAATGCAATTTCCTCCTTATTTATGAGTTGTGAACCTTAGGATTTTACTATATACTACACTAACAAGTTTCTTTTATACACCGAGTTGCGGCTAACTCGATGACTCAAAGGGTGTAAGGTCTAAAAATTCAAAAACAAAAACATTTTTCTGTTTTTATGTGTCTATAAAATGAACTTTAAATTGCCAGCAAAAACTTTTTCTTAATTAAAAGTTCTCTTTTTAAGAAAATGCTTTTTTCGATTGAAATCTGTGATGAAAAATTGTTTTATGAACTTAGAAGCTTTTATTGAAACTAAAAATAAAATATATATATATTTTTTTTAATAGTATGAAATGTGTATAAGGAGACGCTTCGTGACCTACGGATAACAGTAGAAGTTTTTCCGAAATAATAATTAACCTTAAGTAATAAAAAGAGGCAAAAAAAATTAATAATAATACTAAACAAAGCAGTTTAAATCTTATCATACGTTTCACATTAATTACCAGTTCATAAAACCAACAGTGCCATTTTTCCACAGAAAATATTAACAATTTACGTCTTAAATACTTTCAACACTTTTCTGCAAAAATATATAATTCTCTAGAAAGAATATTCAAGTATTTATTTCAAGCTGCTTGTTTAAAAGATTTAAAATGATTCTTAACGTATCTTTAATGTTCAGAGAAAATGGACGCTCTGACTTAAGATTCGCTGGCATTTTACTAATTTGAAATGTATGCAAATGGACCGCATTTTTCTCTCTGGAAATCAGAGCTGACGATTTTTCAAAAGTAGACGTTTATTTCCATATTATGGTAATGGAATCTGAAACTTATGTTGTTTGTTTGGCAGCAGCATTAAATTATGATTTAGTACTTCGAGCTTATGTTTAATGATATTCTTACTTTTTGTCACGCGATAAACAACAATTCTAAATGCTTTTTTCTTATTCTTTTGAAGTCCATAATCCGTAAAGTTGTTCAACTTCAACGTTATGTTTTTGAATTTTTCCAAATCTCTCCTATTGTTCTCCTGTTTCCAAACATAAAATTAGTTATAAAACACAGAGGTATATCAAATTTCTAAAATTATATTTATTTTCTTTTTTATAAACAATTTTTGTTTTCGTATTTTTTTACGAAAAAAGCGATCATTTATGTATGTATATAAATGGTCGCATACCAACTCACAGCCTATGTCGGATAGACATAACTGTATGAAGAGCACGGGGCCTTTGGCAGAAAATTCGGGAATCGAAATGTTTATGCCTATTAATAACAATGACGGCATTTTTGGAATTAAAAAAATCAATCAGCTCTAAATTTTAATTGAAGTCATAAAATTGTGCTTTTTACTCGTTGACGGGAAATCCCCCCCCCTGCAGTGGCGGATACAAGGGGGGGGGCGACTTCCCTTTCCTTTGAGTCCCCTCCATCAGAGCATTT
The DNA here is from genome assembly GCA_038373865.1 of Uloborus plumipes. Lineage (NCBI taxonomy): Eukaryota > Metazoa > Arthropoda > Arachnida > Araneae > Uloboridae > Uloborus > Uloborus plumipes. The sequence goes on from JAXGGA010000292.1 coordinate 164,916, forward strand.
TTAATGTTGAAGTTCAAAATCTCAGTTTTAAAAGTTTTAGTGATGTTGAAAGAAAGAAGTTTAGGCTCGCCCTCGAAATGTTTCGAAATTGAAGTTTGATACCTATGTGATACACAGTAAAAAGTAAGTAATAAAATCAATCGCCCTTCCCTTTAAAAAATACTGGATCCGCCCTTGACCCCCTGTTATTTAAGTACGACTGTTGTCAAGTGACGCATGATTATACCATGCGCCATTTGACACAGCTTTTATTATCAAGGTAGACCGTGAAACACCAGACAACGTAGATAGTAAGAAATAAAAATAGGTTATTACACTACTTCTATAGGTAGTACACTACTTCTGCATTAAAAAGTGCTTCCTTCAACACGATTGTGCGATATTTTTTAAATTACTTTTCCTAATAAGATTATTTTTGTGATTTGAAGAAATGAAATGACTTTATTTTTGGAACAAAATATTGCTTCTACATAATTTTTTGATTCAAAAGACGAAGATAATTATATTTTCTTTATGTTCAATTAATTAACTTGATTAAACTAATTTGTAGAAACATTCTATGTTCGGTCAATGATAAAGCAATTTATTACAGTTTACTGTAATGAAAATTTCGTTCAAGTCGTACTGTCACAGCTCAAACGGTGGCTGCAATGCTTTACCATCAACTTGATGTTCGCCAAAGTACCAAGTACTCTTCATCTTCATTACAATATTACATTTTTTTAAAAAAAATTTCTATGTTCAAATTAGGTAAAACAGAATAGTTGTTGATAATAAATGGTGAAAATTTGAATCAGAAATGAAATTGGATTATTAAGCTCAACGACCAAATATTAGTCAGTGGCATGAGCATCTATCCAATCCTTTTAAAAGAATTTCAAAATCTCCAATTACTGCAGGTAGTTCTGAACGTTTGTCATGAGCTAGTATGTAGCCACGTTTATGCTTTATGAAATGAAAATCAAACAAGCACAGAATCAAGAACCACGGCGGGGCCCTTATGAGTTTATTCTGTGAACCATCTTCCTCCCATAAAGTTGATACGAAATTATGCTACTCCGAATCCGACCAAGGCCCTCCAAACAGCAGGGCGCCTAGTTTCCAATTAGGTTGACAAAGACTCCCGTCAGCCCTGAGCAAGCATAGGCAAGCGGTTTCTTAGAAAATTTAAACTTTTAAGAAAGTCACATCAAATTGTGATGCATAAAACATTCTGTTGTAAAAGGCGGAAAATATATACGATATTTATCATGAGTAAGTAAGTACTACTTAAGTTCCGTTGGACACAAATCGTTTTTCACTGGTTAAAATAATTCATTATCACTCGAAACTTGTAGTGTAGTTTGCATTCATACAACAAACGACAATCGTCAATGAAGAAGAAAAGATCTTGGCGAAGATCTAAGGCAGCATTTAAAGATCTTGCTCGGACACGTTTTGCCTTCATTCAAATTCTTCAACAGACTTTTATCATTTGGAGGGTGATTAAAAACAGCGCTTCATTCGACAAACATCAGCAGAAAATTGCCACCTTGTAACAAGCTCACGTTCAAGGTACGACTATTGTTCGTGTACTGAAACGATCTCAAAACTTGATTGGTTAGCAATTTTACAAGCTGTTCTTTCGTCGTCGTTTTCAAGATGAGTTATAACTTCAATTTATCTCTTCTTGAAAAGATACATAAAACTTTAGTTACAGACAACTTCAACACACATTTTATTTCTACTTGGTTATAAATGATTAACCCTTTGAGGTTTGTACACTTTGACTCGAAACTAAAGCAAAAATACGGTTTTTCTGACCTAATCAAGTGTACTTCATATCCATCCGACCACCTCATCTCTAACAGCTAACTGAAGCGTTAAACCAATCAAAACTGCGATGCTTGTCAGTTGTGCAAAATCATATTGGTTAAGGGCTGGCCTGCGGACTCGGAGAAAAATGAGAGATTCCAACTCCTACAATTTTAGAGCCTTTGACTCCTACCTCATATAATTTACTCCAAAATCACTACGACTCTGAATCCGCTGCCACGGCAGAATGGCAGATTGGAAGGGAAAATATCAAACTCCAATTCTTGGAATTTTAACGACTTCAACTACCGACTCAGACTCTTGTAGTCCAAAATCAGTCAGCCTCCGTCGACAGCCCTGGTTAGAGGTTATTGGATCGGGGAAGCAGGAAAAGTGTAAACGCGAACCACGTAAAACTAGCCTCAATAAGTAGTGGACAAATGTACCAAGAAGGAAAAATTTATATTTTGAATGACCTAGGGTCGAACTTTGGTTTAGGCGAGTCCATTATTAATACATGACTGCTCGAATTGTAAAGAAAGTGGGGGGGGGGAATCTCAAATTAAATGTTTGAGCATGAATGGATGGTTTGGGACTTTCTCCTCACAATTTTTTGAAAAAGTCTCCAAAACACAACTGCTGGCAAAAACCACTTGCTTTAACCTTTTGTAGCCGGGCTGTTCATATAGAAATTTTTCTTTCGACACAGGTAGTACGACAGTTGCACCACAGATTTCAACTCCAATGAAGACGGAAAGGTGAAGGTACTACTGTCGTACCAGACACATAAAACCTTGAAAAAATCCCCGGCTCCAAAGGGTTGAAGGGAAAATTTCAACCCCGTCCTCCAAGGAAAAAAGATTTATGGTACAGAATGTGTACCGCCCTGTTCCTAAAGGTTAAGGCTTGACTCCAAGAACACCATGCGCAATACCTGAAACCGTGCTTGTGGCTGACACTCAGTGATGTACAATTGACAGTTATTACCGATACAAACGGCTAATTTGAGACTTCATCATGCTTAAAGTTAATGCTTGAGACTAAAAAAATTTGATAGTGGCCAGTAAATCCAAAAAAATTAGTGCCCACTTTGGCATTGTTGGTGGCCATTTTAAACCAACTTCCAAAATTGTAATGCCACTTCACTTCTACATGTAGTAATATTACACTATGTATTAACCAAATTACAATAGATTTCTTTTTAAACAAACCTTTTCTGAAGAAGAAAATTATTTATTTTAAAATCCAAATAATAAGATATTATGCAAAAAAAGCAAAAACTAAACTCACGTGCATACTTGAATTTAAAAAAACATTTCAGTTAATTTTCTGATTAATCAGAAATTTGGTCATATGGTGACTTTTTTTCCAATTAAGTTTCATTGCATTTTCTTGATTGAAATTATGTATTTAGATGTTTTGTATAGCAGATGTGTCGATTTTCTCTGTAAATTAACATTAGTGTTGGCCGCCAGTGACGATGCTAATGGCTATTTTCTTTTAAAAATCGGCACGATGCATCGGCAGTTTGTATTTTTGTGAAGAATAAAAAGTAGGTCGCCATTTTGGCGACCAAAATAACATCTTGTAGTCTTCAAAAAGTAAATTTTAGTCGCCACTAGTACCGCTAGTATCGATCTTTACTAAAAGCTAATGTGTGCAGATTGCGCTTTACCATTGCGTAGCATTTCATTTTTCTTTTTTCCATTATTGCTCCCCAGTTCATGTAGCAGGGCTATAAGAATAAATTTTACATTGTAGAATTATTCGTTTATAATTTACATTTTTGCTCAAATGTGTTTTTTTGTAGAAGCATCATAACTTCTTTCATAATTCATCAAATTTCTTTAGTGAGGCATCATTTAAATGTTTTTTTCACCACGTTCATCGAAAAATAAACAGACAATTCACATTTTAGATGTTCACTGTCAAAAATAATAATGATAATAATAACTTTGCTTTTAATTAGGGATGCACCGATTAGCAAATTGGCCGATTACCGATTAATCGGTTGTTAATAATCGGCCGATATATCGGCTGAGCCGATTAATGGCAAGAATGATTGTTTTCAATACTACGATTTCACAATCACTGTTTTTTTGCTCTTATACAATTCCGAGTTTAGAAATAGTAAGTAATTTATTTCTGAGAAGATTTTTTTTTTTCATTTTCCTAATTTTCATAAAATAATTGAAGTATTTTATTAAATTTCTTAGAACCGATTTGCATATTATTGTCAATAATATTACATTAATACATGTTTAATTATATTAATTGGACATAAAAATTTAAAAAAGGGGGGGGGAGGGTCTGTAGTGAGCACTCCACAATTTAGGAGTACTTTTAATTTTCAATTTTAATTATCAGTAGCAATTTAATTCAAGACTTTTATTCTTTGAAAATTAGAGGTTACCTAACACAGTACTAAGGAGAAAACTGTCACGCATGAAAAATGTTGCAACATTGTCTATGTGTACATTTATTCAAAGCAGGAGAATAAATTTATTAAAAACTTAATATCAACTAGGAGGATTATTCCTACTGTCTATAAAATCAAGCACATAGTTTCTTATTGAAGGTACACTTTAAAGAATAATATTACAAAAAAAAAAATTTTTTAGCCGATTAATCGGCCAAATTTTGCCGATGATTAATTATCGGCAAAGTGGCCGATTAATCGGTACTGCAGATTAATCGGTGCATCCCTACTTTTATTTACGCATTGTTTTAATGTATTTTAATACTATCACGAAATGAAGGCTCAGTGTTTCGGTTGCTTAGAGCGCCGTGCTATTAATGCGAAGATTATTACTTAAACTCTTATGGGATAAAAAAATATATGATTCCAATGATAGGTTTCTGTTAGGGAAAATTCCGATTCAAATTTCCCAGAATTTATAATCGAGCAAAATAACTGCAGTTCGGAGGATTCCGAACTGCAGCTATTTTGCTGTTAAAATCAGGAAATAAAGCATTAATTTTAGCATGGCAAATCGCAGAAAACTGTTTAAAAATTAATTAAATGAGAGAGAAGAATCAATTTCAGTTTGTTTTGCTACTTTATTACGCATTGCTTTAGAGTGTAGCATCCCGAAAGAGAGGCCCCGTAAGCTCAACTCAATTCTAAATAGAATTGATGGCCACTATTATGGTCTTCACCGTTTTTGGAAATGTCACTACACCACAATGACTTTTACTCTAAAATTTCAAGCAGTATTTCCACATCTTGAACAAAGCCCTAGCTGTATCTTTGTGAAACCATTAACCCTTAGTTTGGCACAATTTAAAAATTTTGACAAAATTTTTTCATTTTAGTTTTTTTGGGGTAAAATGCATAAATATTATATAATTAAAAAAATTTCATGGGAAAAAAAATGAAAAAAAAATCGGTTTTATAAATTGTGTATACTGTAGGATACACTGCCAAAGTAGCAAATAAGGATACATAAAAACTTTTTATAAAATTTAATCAAGTATTTATTTACAATACAACTATATCTATCTATAAATTATTATACAAATCAAAATACAAAAGGAATTTAAAAATAAAAAGAACATACCTGTAATCGACGTGACGCCATGTTGTTTTGGTAGAACACACTGTAGTACTTATAAACTTAATACTGAACGCGTTGCTTTGTAAAAAGAAGGTTCGAATAATACTATACGTTAAAAGCCAGCCCCCTAGAGGGCGCCTAATTCAATTAAAAAATGTAGAAAGTGATGTATCCTGTAGGATACATTGCCAAACTAAGGGTTTAACATACACAGCAAAAAATAAATAAATAAACACTACAACACCATTATCTCCAGATCACTATAACTACATGACACCCATACTGCTTGTTTCACTTTCTTTTCGTTCTGAATGATTGAAATTTTCTACAAACCGGGACAACATCACGCACCAAGCCAAAAGAAAATTTAATTCTTCTCCGCAAATGTTTCATTCCGTGACCTGATTCCTAAATAATTTAGCACTTTACGCTGAAACGACATTGAACAAATAATTACAGCCGACACACCTCGTTTCATGGTTGTCATAATGACAAAGGAATTCGCCGAGAAATGCTCTCCCATTCTTTTGTTGTTAAAATAATTTCGATTAGTTTAGTTGTACGGGGCCTGTATTTCGGGAGGCATTGGTCTGGGTGATAGATTGTTTTTATTGCTTGCGAAATTGAGGTTTCTGTTTCGGTAGCGGTGTTAGAAGCATTGGATGGCTAAATTAGCAGGAGTGTTATGACTTGCGAGGCAGAAAGTTTGCAAATATAGAAATACCGTCGTGTGTTGAAAATGAGAAAAAGTTTGTTTTAATCTTTAATATGTGCAAAACTTTTACATTTTTAATTTTTATTATCGAAGTTCGTTTTGATAGATTTTGGAGAATTTTTATCGTGGGGAAAAAATGCTTCCTTTCGGTAGCAGTTGAATACTAGTGTTATAACGCACAAACATGCAAATTACAGTAAATGTGCATGTTCCTGATGTAACTAAAATCATAAGAATATTTTTTTACTTTATAATGCTTTGTCAAAATTTAAATCGTCTATAGAAAAAAAGACTCGATAGATTTTTATTTATTTATTTATTTATTTTTTTAAGATCTACAATCAAAATAAGCCGTATCAGAATTTGTCTCGGAAAGATTTTTTTTATATTTTACTATTTTCTGTAAAATAAAAATTAGTGGTATTCAGATGTTTTTTTTCGAGGATTTTCTTCAACCTTATTCTTTACTTTATAATGCACGACTAAACTTTTAACGCAGTAGTAATTTTTTTACCGTATTTTTCTTTAATATCGTTCATGTAGTAAATTCAAATGGTTTAAATTTTCGGCATTTTTATGTCCCAAAGGAATGGAAGAGTTTTGTAAATAATTTTTCACAATTAATACCGAGAATTTGAACCAGTTGATAGCGGAAGGAAATAATAGTTGAAAATGTTTTAAGAGAAACACAGAAATTAATTTTATTTTTGGTAGCTAAAATGTTTCAATGAAAATATTTTAATTTACCAATTTTTGCAATAGTAAAATATGCAATATGCTTAAAATCAGTACCAGTTATTTTTAACAGTACAAATTATTTCAATGCTTATTGCATGAACAGGGTCTCAATTGCACAGATTCTATTGTATTTTTTTATGCTCTGAGAAAAATTATAGGTAACATTTTATTTACACAATTTTGGAGGCTAAAAATGAATTTTATATGCAGGACCCTGTCATTTGTTATATAATGAGTTTCAATATCTTTATCTGGAGTTTAATAAATACCTATGACTGCTATCAATAGACGGAATTTTCTTAATTGAAACAACGAACTTTGCTTGCATTATTATATTGCACTTGGTAAAAATACTAATTGAATAGGATAAAGTTTCCTTTTCTATACTTAACAGAATCTTGTTCTTTACTGCAGTTAAAAGCAAACATTATTAAAAAAAAAAAACCGTGATTTTAAATTTTCTGTTCCAGCTATGTCGATTTCATATCTTATTTCATTCAAATTATCGTCTGTACTCTCGTCTGTATCGCACCCTTGCTACAAAAATACAACAACTCAAAAATTGTAATTTTTGAGTTATGACCGTTATTAGACGTAGTTTACGCGTCTCTACCAATCTTCAAAAGAGCCAGAAGTTGCATTGAAAAATCAGCCACCAAAGGGCAGTTATAGCGTTTTGTTGTTATCAAGATACATAGGACCCCTTCCACTAAAATGCAACATCTTGAGTTGTCGTCCAGTCGTCGTAGAGTAATGTGCGTAACTAACGATCATAGTTTGAGATGTATCGGTCTTCATATTGAAAAATTCAAAAATACTAAAATGTGCCTAGTAGCCAGTTTTTTGCAATTCTTGGAAAACGTAGTTTTTTGAGTTGTGGCACTTCTGTAGCAAGGGTGCGATATTTTAGCTTAAATAAATCTTACATTCGCTTTTTGCGATCCAAATTTTTACAAAAGGTACTAATTTATAAATCTTTGGATGTTTTTAAATTTTCGAGTAATTTCGATTGTTTATCTATTATAAAATGTGTTTATTTTTAGCACAATGTGTTTTATGTGTATCATTCAAAAATTGAACTTCGAAAAATGTTCACAAAGTAAAAATAGTTCAAATTGGCATCATAGCACGACAATTTGCAGTGTGTCACTTGCGGTATTGAGAAACTTTGTACTTACCAAACCTGCTATTTCTTTCCTTAAAAAAAGGGGGTTTTGCTTTTTCAAGTTTTAAAACAGACGAAGAAAAAAAAGTGTTTATAGAGTTTGATTTTTAAATAAATTAATTTTGGATTTTAAACTAATACTTCCAAAAAAAGATAATTAGTAATTTAAATCTACCACACTCAAAACTTAAATAAAAGCTAATTCAGTGCATTGTTTAGCAGTCTCAAATTTAGTCTCGTAAGTGATCGTAAATTATTTCTTCACTTTTGAAATCCGTTAGGTACAAGTCAATGAGTATTATTCGGAAATCATTTTAAGATTTTATGATGTCCTGGAAAAGTAGCTAAGAAATAACTGGTGAATGTATCATATTTTCCATACATTATTTTTATACACAAGTCTTTATAATTAAAAAGAAATCTTACTATTGAATTACCAAAAGCATCAATGATGAAACCTTACAAATTTCTTCCCGTGTGCTCTGATGAAGAGGTATGAATGAATAAGAGAAAAAATCTTTTCTTTAAACATGAGACAAAGATAACAAAATATTTTGTTTTTAAAAGAAGAGAAAAGGTGTTATACCAATCCATAAAAAGAAAATAAACGTTTCTTATTCGCATTTGAGGTTGTACCGGGGAAAGCCATCCACATTCTACTACATACTTTTGATCCGAAAGAATCCGGCGTGGAGGGAACGTGCTAAAATCTCCAACAGACGTGGTCAGCATCACCAGTGCTTACTATCATCCGCTTGCAAAACCATGACCGCGCATTTGTCTCCCAAAAATGCATATTCTCATTGATTTTCTTTCCAGTTAGCCGTGGAGGAATTCCAACTTTCTCTTTTTGGGGTCTTAAACGAACGCTTAGATGGAACTCAGCTGCGTCGGCAGCCCTCTTTTCTTGGGGGGGAGGGGTGGAACTTATTCGAAGCCCTATGAATAAAAAAAGAAGGCGGGCGCGCGGTAAAAGCATGATTCCCCTTCTTGAGAAAAGGAAGGGAAGATTCCGGTAACCATGGTGACGGCACGGCGATCCCCACCGAAGGGAGGTGCGAGGGATCGATCCCGTTTTCGTATATACAGGTGTTCCTTTCCAGATTTAGTTCCAGCATCTTTTGAGCATCTCGCCAGAGTACACTTCAAGAGTGCTAGAAATGCACTCCAAGCAAAGTGAGGCTCGGAATACTAAATGCTGCATGCCGTGGTGTTGAATTTGTAACACCACCGCCGCGCGACACGACAGGCAAGATAACGTAACAGTCACCCCCAGAGGTTCTCTCTAATCTTTGTTCGGTTTATTGAAAAACAGAATGTATTACGACGAGACATTATAGCACGTGTTTTGTGATAGCAATGTAGAGTTTTCTATTAGTAAGGGTTGGAGAAATATGCATTATGTACGAAAGAATATCGATACAGAGCAATATCTTTTAAGTTAATGACTTTTAAATTTTTGTGTTGGATTTTGTTTCCGCTTTTGTTTTATTCAGTTTTATTTATTTCGGTCGGAATACTAAATGCTGCACCCGCTAGTGTAAAATTTGCCACTCACAGGTGCGAAGATATAACGAAACAGTCACCCCCGAGGTTTTCTGCAATCTTTGTTTGTTTTATAGAAGATCTAGATGCAGAATGTATTAGAATGATAGTGTGTAGCACGTGGCATGTGATAGCAATGGAAAGATTTTTACTTCTAAGGGCTGGAGATACATTATTTACAAACATATCGGTATTGAGAATTTTTTTTTAGGTTAATGACTTTTGACTTTTTTGATTTGGATTGTTCTCTCCCGTTTTCGTTTCAGGTATTCATGCCATTCTTCGTCACACATAAAATTTTGTAGTTATACGTTAGAATTACTCATTCCTTAATAACATGTGCAAAGTTTCTGTGATGTACATAGAGCTATTTTTTCTTAATATAGTGTAACAAAGTGAAAATATATGCGTAAAAATACTACCCCCGCTCAAAGGAATTGAGCATTTTCTCTTTATGTTTTTTATATTTCTTCACATTTCTTCCTCTGAGTTTAAAAACATACATAATAGATGAGTTCCGGCAGATTCAAACATCGTACTAAACCCTCTTTTAAATTCTTCATTTGTTTAATAAATTTGTAAATTTTCCTATCAGAGTGCTTTGAGCTATTTGAATACTTTCAAGTAACTTGCACTCAATAGAAAACCTCTTGCTCCACCAATGATACAAAAGACTTACGGAAACTAAGGCAGGTCTAATATTACGTAATTTGTGAATGACGTATTAATGAATTTGACTTTTAAGTGTTAATTAAAATTCCTTCACAGTTTGCTGATTGTAGAAATAAAATACATAAGAATTGAGTCATTTATTTTCTTGCAAGCAAAAAACTATTTCGCTTTTCACTTAATTGATAAACTAACATTTTCCATCCCAGTTTTTGTTTTTACAAACTCTCACATAAACAAAACTCACTTCCTTTATATGGGTCCATATTACAGAGCTGCGCAGTTGGAGTCGGACTAATTTTGGGGTAAAAGAGCCGGAGTCGGGAGTTAAAAGGTTGAAAATTCTGAGAGTTGGATTCTGTTATTATCCCCGCAAGTCTACAGTTCTTCTACGAACTGCAGAGCTGTCGACCTCGTGGAGCTGGAGTAGAACTGGGTTGGGATAAAGGAGTCAGAGTCATAGGCTCTAAAATTTTACAAATCGGGATCACACATTTTCCTTCAATGCCACAGCTATAGTAGAGTCCAAGGTTGAAAAGTAAAAAACGGACTCTCTCTTATAGGTTATTTTAAGTCGTGACATTACTAATTTCAAAATTAAAAAATTCTTTAAATTTTGATAACATGGAGTTTTAAGTATAAATGACAATTTTAGGAACAGTCAGTAACCTGTTACCTGTAAGTCAGGTTACAGGACGAGAGACGGAAATTGGGAGTGGCCGGCAGAAGGAAGGGGGAGTATGTTGTGGATTTTGGGCATTACATAATTATATAAGCTAAATTTGAGCCTTTAATAAAAATGTTTTTACTGATTTCAGAATGCTGCCGGCACAAAGCATTAGGCCACGCGGCTGGAAAGACGTTTGGAATGGATCTTTGGGAGGAACGTGTGGCCGAGAGATTTATATTATAGGGGTTACCTGTGGAAGAAAGGGTAGTGTGTGTGTGTGTGTGTGCTTAGTTTGGACATTAAATCAAACTGAATTGAAGCTTTAATATAAATGTTTTTACTTATGTAAGGATCCTCATGTGCTGCCGGCACAAAGCACCAGGCCGCTCAGTATGAAAGACGTTTGGAATAGATTTCTAGAAAGGACGTGTCGCAACAGGACGAGAGACGGAGATGTTGGGGGAGGCCTGGGGGAAGGAAGGGAAGTGTTTTATTGTGGCTGGAAAACGGCATAGTGGTTTTTTAGTGAAGTGCGTGCTTGTTCGTAAAGTTGAAGGCTGTACTCGTGTATTTTTTCAAATGCTGGAGTTAATTGTTGTGTTGCCTTTAATATGAAAGTTTAATCAAATGCTATATCGAAACAGTAATGAATACCCATTTCTTTTGCAACAAGAATAGTATAAAAATTAAATATATCTCAAATATATTTCAAAAATTCACTTCAAATAATCTTTTAAAATGAAAAACATTGAAATAAAATATAAAAAATGATTTTTAAATCTAAAGACTCTTTCTGTGAGCTTGTTTTGTATTATGAAATAAAATAAAAACTATAGGATTTTTTGATGTCAAGAGTCAAAAATTTCAGTTGATCTAAATATATTTTATATCTTGATTAAATTTAAAACATACAACAAAACTTAAATTAAAAATTTGAGCGAAGAATTGGTGGTATAATGAAATCGATTCATACTAAGCTGTATACAGCCTATTTCTTCTCTCAAATTTTTAAATTTTTCTTTCTTGTTTGTAGTTTAATTTTTAAAGTAGAAATTTACGCGTTGGATAGGTTTTTGAAATAAACGATTCAACTGCTTGCAGTTCCTTTCGAGTGAATTAATCTTGTACAATTCAGCAACATATGTGAAGGTTTTGTTGAAGAATACTTTTGCAAGAAAGCTAAAGTGAGCTTTTGTCAGATGTCTTTTCATCCATAAGCTCAAAATTTTGCATTGAAAAATGCGTTCCTTGTAACGCCAAAACAAATGTCTGTGTGTTCATAGTTTCATTTTCAATAATCTTTGAAAGGTGTATCCGTACAGAGATCGATAAAGCAAGTATCAGTACATCAATTTTATTTTGGTTCTTAAAAAAGCTGGTACTGAACTAACAAGTAAGCTACGCGAATAGGAGTATTGTTATCTTGATAAACTTTTCCGTCAACAAGGAGACATTTTTGAGCCTCCAGATGGATTTTTTCCTTATGAATAATCACACCTTCTTTAACAAAGACAAGACTAAAAATGGCCTCGATGAATCTTTCAAAATTCTTTTTTCAAAATGTGACTAGAATTATTATGCAAATTTTACTTTTCACACCACGACTTCTTAATAGTCAGAAAATGTAACATATTACAAATTTAACCTAAAATATTTTATTTTCATTAGTCAAAATTACTATTCAAAAAAGATGAAAACTCATATCATAAAACTAAAAATATTTTTAATTTTGATTTAATTTATATGATTTTTTCCCATTCCTTTTCTTCTTTTTTTAACTCTTTGTATGTGTGGTATTTTAAAATAAATCGGGTTATAAAAAAATCATTAAAATATTTAATATTTTAAATCAAAGAGATTACTTTTCGATGCATATTACACATTTTATCCAGAAATCTTCAAACCATTCATTTATCCTCATAACTTCATTCTACCATAAACCATTCGTTTTTATGTACCGTAATATTTTTTTCCTTTAAGTATTTTCATACATCTTTTTCTTTCTTTTGCATTCCAATTTATTGCCAGTTCCTGCAATTTCTGAAAGATAATGAAAATATATAAGAGTTATTATTTCCAAATTAAGAAAAAATGAGTTCCTATATTTTATCGACTTCATTTTGACGTATATATTTCACTTTTATTTACTTTTTCTCCGAAATATAAGATATTGAAGATTTTCCCCCAACAAATCCAATTCAAAATGAAAGCAATGCCACTTAAATCCTCTTCGAGAAACGCTTCTTTATTAATCTGCAGCTTTAATTTCGAAAATCGTTTTCTCTGATTCGGAGAGCAATCTGGATGGAGGCAGCGCTTCTCATTTGCATGGGAGAGCCATCTGCCGGCAGAAGAAAAAAAGAAGTAACGTTTCAAACGAGGCGAAGGGGATTTTTTAACCGTTAACCGCACGTGACCCGTCTCGAATTGATTTCCATAAATTACGACGCTGGTAATTGTTCGCCAAAGCTGGAAAGCGAGAAAAAGAAGAATTAGAATTTTAAATTTTTCTCACGCGATTACACTGCTCAAGAACCAGTAAAAGTTCGATTGTTCTCATAAATATTTCAATAGAATTTCGATTAATAGGTCACTCTAATGCGTAAATAATGTCTTGTTTTATGTTTGTCTTTAGGTGAGAAAAATTTTCCTCATCTAACTTTTCCCACAAGGAACCATTAAAAGCTTGTTTGCTGTGCCAGGTTTGAATAGTTTGTACTTGATTTAGTTAAGTGGAAATTAGTTGCAAAGAGCTTGAATTTTTTTCTTTCAGCCTCAAAATCCCCCTGTCAGTATTCATTAATGAAAAATAGCTTGATGAGATCAAAAACGTTACTTTAATGGTCTTAAATCGAAGTCATACCACTAAATAAAATAATTATTTATTAGTTGGATCTCACTAAAGCTTCTTAGCTAGACTTGGAACTTTGGCTGAGTGTTTAACCTGAACGTCAAATGGCGCACTTAGGAAAAGTCATTTCGTAAAAACCAAAAAATTTGACAGTCGGCACAGAAAACCATAGTGCTAAGTTACAGGTTAAAAAGGATGGAGCTAAGTTTTATAGTATTTTGGTACTCAGTTGTAAATAATGTAACTATAACTAGGTCCAAAGAATCACCAAATTCTTTGCTAGTTGGAAGGTTCACACAGGAGCGCCCCGAAGGGAGGTCACGGGAGGTCACCGTGACCTCCCAATAATTTCCGCATTCGGCACATTTTACTGACGATTCGGCAATTTGAAGGTAATATTGCAACATTGAGATTTTTTGTTCTTTTTAGTTTTTTGAATTGTTTTTTTTAATGTTCTTCTCACTAAATGTTATGCATGTACGACATGTGTGTATACTAGTATTTGATCATTCGGTAAAATTGGAACTTGTGCGGCAAATTGATAATTTTCCCCCTCCGAAAAATTTTAGTTCGGGACGTCCCTGGGTTCAAATACAGGTATTAACGTGCTCAAACCCTTTTGAAGCTGGGATATCACATCGAAGACTAAGCGGTCACAGTTAAAGCTGCTTTTGTGCCCCTTATGTTAGAGAAATCGGTTTTACCTTCACTAAAATTTTCACAACACTAATTTATTTTTCTTTTGCATCAACTTTTGTTGGTGCCCATGAGCAACACTAACTTTAACTCAAGGGCCGGTGATTATAGAACTTTGATACATTTTTCATAAACGATCACAAATAAATTACAATCTAAATTCTGATTTAAATTCCATAGTATGAAAATTTTGAATATTTAAAAAGTTAAGTATGAGGTCGACTAAAAATATCGAAAGTACGACATGACATGTCGTGTTGCCTTTTTATCTTTGTGAACTTTCGTGTAAAAAAAGGATAACTGCTTCTGTTGAAGGTACAAACATCGTGTTAGAAGATTTCTTTACAACCAGTCATTAGAAATTAATCAGTATGATACTTTTTTAAACGTGTTGCGATAACTTTTGTCTTGGCGTCGTGAATGCTATGATAAAGAGACAATTTGTTCTGCTGGTGGCTGACGACTGCCCCTACTGCAAATTTCAGTTGATTGGAGCCTGTGTACAAGATGTAATTCCAAGTTACGGAAAATTTCCCTCGTGAAACAGAACCAACGCATACTGGACATTTCATCAACTAACAAGAGAATGGCTTCTGTAACAAAGAAAAAATAAAGAAAGAAGCCTGTAACAGAAATAAAATGTTGAATTGAGTTTCTTTAGTTCATAGCGGTAACTACTATAACATCTGAAGATTTTTCTGAAACAAAGAAAGCAAAATATCTGTAATTAACACCAAAATTAACTGTAAAATCTATAATAGCTATGCATTCAAACTGCAAAAACAAAATTTCTGCGAAAATTACAACAAAATATTCTGCTACCCTTCTTTTCAGTTTTTTTTTTTGTAAAGTTAACAGTTTTCTTTCTTACTCCTCATTAGCATCCGTAAACTACCAATAAAAAAAACTCACTGCAGTGTTAAACAGAAAACAAAACTGCTAAAGGAATTGCAAGGACATGAAAGAAAAGACAGTGGGGCGAAAGAAAACAAGGATCCTTACAAGAAATAATTTCTATAGCCACCTGTCGGGAACTCTACAATGCAGTCGTGTTCCTTCCTTTCAGCTTCTGTTCTTTTGTTCCACGCGAGATGGCATCATTAATGGGTTCGATCGTGTCGTTTTCTTCCATTACGGATCGAGCCTAATGACGCCGAAGCAACTGCCCCTTAGTTGGGCAGCTTTTCTTCCTGCAACTTGTTTCTTTTCGGCAAAGTCCATCGTCCAGGAAGGAAAGGGGTCAATAAAAGTAATCTTGCCCACTTCTCTTGTTTCTGCGCCCACTTGTTTCGGGCTGTTCAAAGGAATACTTGAGAGTAAGGTAACACAAAGAGGTGAAAATATGTTGGAACTTGTTATTTCAATGTGGTGTTACCCGTTATTTAATTGCTTACTTCTCTTCCTAAAATCCTTGATTTTAAGGTTTTCCCTCACACTCTTTAGATATTTAGTGCTTTTCCATTGCTATCGCTCAAGTGTGTCACATTAAAATAGTAATAACAATAATCATTTTAGACGTCCCTTTTGTACCGACCAAACTATGTTTGGTCCCTTCACTTCTATTTCTTGCAATTTATTGCACATTTATTTCTCTGCATGAAAAAAGAACAAGAAACTCTGCTTGAAAGACTTTTTAAACTTTTTCAGTGTTAGGGCCCTGCTCCACATCAGCGTAAAACGCGACCGAAACGGAAGGCAGAAACCAAAAATCCGGGTAATTTCCATAGGAACACTATTTGCTCCATTTTACGCTTCTGCTTTATTTTTCTGCTTTACGTCAATGTGGAGCAGGGCCCTTAATGAGGTATTTGACTCGTAAGTTCCCTGTAAACAGTTGCATAAAATGTTTTAGTGGTATTTCACATTTTCTGGAATAGCTTTTGTTCCAAAATATTAAGAGATAATCTGATACATGTACAGTAGTTAATGACATATTATGAATGCAAAGATTTCAACTGATATGTTCATATTAAGTTCCCGTGATTGTCGCTTATGCTTAAATTACTTGTTCATTGTCAAGTTCTTCTTTTTTCCACCAGAATAAGCAAAAAAAAAACAGAAAAACTGTTCAAGAAAAGCAAAATATATGTATGGTTTTTGCATCATACGCAAATATTAGTTTATTTCTGCTTAAAAATGTTAATACTTAATATTTAACACCCTATTGATTCAAAAGAAATTAGAAAAGTCAAATGATTTTAGTTTTTTGATGTTTTTTCCAGGCCTCAATAGCATGATACGAAATATTTATACTAAGAATAAAAGTAATTAAAAATCAAATACTCTCTCTTTCTCATTGTTATGGTTTTAGTTGTTAATACTTCATGTAAGTTGTTTCATTGACCCAGAAGAAGTCAACTAAGTCAAATCAGATAAAAAAATGTCTTTCTTTCTATCTTTTTTTTACCACAATAGTGTGGCAACTAACTTCATATTACACTGAAGTGACAAAAGTCATGGGATACCTCTTAATATCGTGTCGGCCCTCCTTTTGCCCGGCGAAGTGCAACAACTCGACGTGGCATGGACTCAACAAGTCGTTGGAAGTCTTCTGCAGGAATATTGAGCCAAGCTGTCTCGATAGACGTCCATAATTGTGAAAGCGTTGATGGGGCAGGATTTTGGGCACGAACAGACCTCTCGATGGTGTCCCATAAATGCTCAATGGGATTCATGTCGGGCGATCTAGGTGGCCAAATCATTCGTTGGAATTGTCCAGAATTTTCTTCAAACCAATTGCGAACAGTTGTGGCCCGGTGACATGGCGCATTGTCATCCATAAAAATCCCATCGTTGTTTGGGTACATGAAGTCCATGAATGGCTGCAAGTGATCTCCAAGTAGCTGCACATAAGCATTTCCAGTCAATGTTCGGTCCAGTCGCACTAGAGGACCAAGTCCATGCCATGAAAAAACAGTCCACACCATTACGGAGCCACCACCAGCTTGAACAGTGCCTTGCTGACAGTTTGGGTCCATGGCTTCGTGGGGTCTGCGCCACACTCGAACCCTACCATCGGCTCTTACCAGCTGAAATCGTGACTCATCGGACCAGGCCACGGTTTTCCATTCATCTAGGGACCAACCGATATGCTCACGTGACCACGAGAGTCGCTGCAAGCGATGTCGTTCTGTCAGTAAAGGCACTCGAGTCGGTCTTCTGCTGGAATAGCCCAAGAAATCCAAATTTCTCCGCACAGTTCTAGCAGACACGTCCATTGTACGTCCCACATTGATTTCTACGGTGATTTGACGCAGTGTTGCTTGTCTGTTAGAATTTACGACTCTTTGCAGACGTCGCCGGTCTCGATCTTTAAGTGCAGGCGGTCGACCACTGCGCTGTCCATGGTGGGATGTTATGCCTGAAATTTCATACTCTCGGCACACTCTTGACACAGTGGATCTGGGAATGTTGAATTCTCTAACGATTTCCGAAATGGCAAGACCCATGCGTCTAGCTCCAACTAACATTCCGCGTTCAAAGTCTGTTAATTCACGTCGTGCGGTCATCATCACGTTAAAACCTCTTCACATGAATAACTTGAACAGAAATGAAAGCTCTGTAAAAGCACTGCGCATTTATACCTGTTCTATGCGATGCTACTGCCATCTGAACATTTGCATATTGCTATCCCATGACTTTTGTCACTTCAGTGTATAAATAAAGATAATTTAAAATGAAATATATTTGTTCTTTCACATGGCTCTCCTTCCAGTACGTAATATTTTGCATATGCTTTTCTATTGACTCAAACAAAATTAGCTAAGTCAAAGGAGTTATCTATGTTTTCTTCCACTGCAATAGCAAGGCAACCGAATTCAAGTTATGAATAAAATTAATTAAAATTAGAAAACAAACTTAGATCTCAAAATAAGAGTTGTCAAAAAATCCCTAGTGCAAAATGGAAACACATCGATTTTTCATAGTAAATAACTACTTCCTCGAATTTCACCAAAACTCATTATCTTTCAGGGAAACAATGGCCCTTGCTTCTTGCAGTGTCAAGCATAACTAATGAAGAGAAATTTTGAAAAATGATGTTTTACTAATGGTGCAGATTGTAAAAGGTAGGACGAATTCTATATTAATGCTGGCACTGCGTTAAAATAACAAAACTAATGATAGAGAAAACCAACGAAACGTAAAAATAAATGTAATAACTTTATGCATCATAAATTAGATATTTCTAATTTAATGCTTCTTATTTGAAGTTTGTAATTAATTTCAAAAGTGTTGATATTATTTTTTTCTTCTAATACAGGGACGTCATTTCAAGTTTTTCCAGGGGGGGGCAAAGGGTCCAAGCACAATGCAATTTCATCGGAAAACATTAAAAACCACACCCACTTATATGTAAATACATTGACTTCTCAAAGCCAGGGGGTGGGGGGGGGCAATTGACCCCCTGCCCCCCTAAATGACGGGCCTGTTCGAATGTTACTAATTTTTAAATTTTTATTGTCAGTAAAGCTAGCGGTATTCTTTACATTATAATTTATTTTCGAACTATCTATTGTGTATTAGACCCGAGGCGAGACTCAAAAGATTATAATTCATCTCCTTAAAATAAGCTCTTAAAAATATTTCTTTCTTTAAAAACAGTTCTTCAATTCTGCAGTGAAAATGATTTAATAAATAAGTCTTAAATTTTTCATTGAAGCCACAGATAGCATAATGCATGTTAATCTTGACTTCCACAATTTTGCCATCAATAGATTATGACTACTTGAGCAAATGTTATTAATATACTCTGAATATTTATACATAGCTACATTTACTTTTTTCTTGTTTCCTGCTCTAGTTTTTTCTGTTCTAAAAATAGAACAATTCTTTAGTTTTCTGTGTGCATTACATATTTTTAATGTTAGTACATCACATAGGATTATTCCCATTAAACAAAATAGCTTTTCAATAATGGACTAAATGTATTTCAAAATTAACTGTAATTCTTCTTTCTTGTTTTTTGCGTAAAACATCTCAGAAACTATATTTTTTAATGCATTAGATGGCACTTAATTCTCCCTGCTTATAAAGAATATTTCATAACTAAACAATAAATTATAAAATATAAATAGTTACCGTTTTTCCTTCTTCTGTGTTAATGTTTATAAAACTAACAATTTTTTCGTAAGCGTTAAAATTTTTGTAAAACATGTAACGTGTGTGTCGAAAGAACATAAAAAATATATAACAAACTGTTGCACATTACAACTTTAAAATAGAGCTAATTAATACTAACAGTCTTACAATACACCACTAACTCGTTTATTCCATCCATGGACTGCAGTTTTGTGCTTTTTGGCACTCGTCAGCATGGAACAGGAATTAAACGAGCAGGAGGCAAAAATCCTCTTATAGAGCAAAGACAGAGTACTAGCTCAAAAAGAGCAAAGAGATTAGCTACCAGTTTTTATTGTGCTCTCTTTGCTCTATAAGAGGATTTTTGCCTCCAGCTCGTTTAATTCCTGTTCCATGCTGACCAGTGCCAAAAAGCACGAAACTGCAGTCCATGGATGGAATAAACGAGCTGGTGGTGTATTGCAAGTTTCTGCCTTAGTCCTGGCTTAGGGGTGGTAACTTACTGCTTTATACCCGAGCTTTGCCTCAAAATTTTCGCGTTGTACCGTACCAAGTGCGGTCGCACGATGATGTTCTAATTTCAAATTAGCTACCAGTTTTTTTTTTGGCTTTCTTTGCTCTATGAGAAGATTTTCGCCTCCAACTCGTTTACTTTCGTATTCCATGCTGATGAGTGCATAATAAGCACGAAATTGCAGTCCATGGATCGAAATAAACGAGCTGGTGGTGTATTGCATGTTTTTGCCTTAGCCCTTTCTCAGGGGTGGTAACTTACTGCTTTATACCCGAGCTTTGCCTCAAAATTTTCGAGTTGTACCGTACCAAGTGCGGTCGCTCGCTGGTGTTCTAATTTCACATTAGCTACCAGTTTTTTTTTTTTGGCTTTCTTTGCTCTATGAGAAGATTTTTGCCTCCAACTCGTTTACTTTCGTATTCCATGCTGATGAGTGCATAAGAAGCACGAAATTGTAGTCCATGGATCGAAATAAACGAGCTGGTGGTGTATTGCATGTTTCTGCCTTAGCCCTGACTTAGGGGGCAGTTACTTACTACTTTATAATAACAGTCTTGTTTATTCAATTAAAATGTAATCAACATATGACGTCATAACAAAACGTATGCAATGCACGTATAAAGCACATGTAAACAGTGAACGTAAACAAAATATTAATCGTATACGTTCGGGCAAAGATACTATGAAAAGGGAAAATAATACTAAGCTCTATAGAATACATCAATATTTTCAAATGAAGAAATCTGTTCATTTGACATCTAAAGCTTGGCGACGCATGGGACCCGAAACCATTACTGTTTTTAGCTTGAAACGTTCCTCTAAAATTCCACGAGGCTTCTTCAAAAGCATTCCGTTGGAATTTTTTTCGCGCTTTAAGCGATGCCTTTCGAACCGACGCGACATGAATGAAAAAAGCAAAAAAGAATCTTTTACTAATGGTAGTATTGAATGTTGGATATATCTCTGACTTCCCTGCTGTCTTGTGCTACAGAGTTATTTGGAGACAGTTCCGACTTTATCCCTGGAATCAGTATTTTGGGGGTTAAGGGAAAATGGTTGCTGCTACAAGAGTAATTTCTGAAAGGCTTTCGGAAAAGGTTGAGGGAATGGTGAACAATTTCTTTACAAAAACCCATTTTGGGTGAAAATTTTTAAGGATACATGTAGCTTTTAAATATATAAATGCGCCAAAAACGTTATGTGGTGCGCTTATTGACAAACCATTTTAACAACATTTTCCAAGAATAGCTATCAATGTGAAGTAAAGTTTTTTTCATGCCTGAAAAAGTCTTTGAATGCAATCTGCAGTAATATTTGTCCTGTGAACCTTTCAGAAAAACTCCACATCATTTCATAAACGTTATTCTTTAGAATATCTGTCTAAAGTTTTCAGATATTGTATACAGGACTATTTTAACACTGGGTCATTCCATTTTAAATCAACAAATGGGGTGCGCATCACCATTTTTGATTTTGATGAAAATTTGCATGTGTATTCCTTTTACTTCCCAGAGCTCAAAATAGTGTTCATTTTATTTTTAAAAAATTTACCCTTTGATATATATGGGCCATTTTTGTTGTTGGCAACAGCGAAAATTGGGCGTTTTGATGCTTTGTCTTATGAACTATAACTTTTTTTCTATCAAAGATTTTGAGCTCAAATATAGCTCATTGCAAAGCTAAGAAAAAGATCTTTTTATATATGCTATCAATAAATTTCAGATTTTAAAAAAATATTTATTTTTTCAAGGTCAAAGTTCACGACGAAAACAACATTTTTTACCACTTTCGAACATTAAAAAACCCATGAAGGGTTCAAAGTAACAAGCCGATTTTTTCATCATATATTCATAGTCATGGATACTTACTGTATAAAAAAAATTGGCTTGTTACTCCGCCCCCTTTATGAGATATGCCCCCCCCCCCAAAGATGTAAAATTTTTTAAAAATCCAATTTTCAACGCTAAAAAAATGCATGTGGGGGGCAAGATAAAAATTTTTTTATATATGGTATTTTAAGTACTTTTTACCAGCTTTCTAATAAAATAAAAGTTGACTTGTTAATCAAAGGCGTTTGGCAAATATAAAGGACTGAACTTTCAAAAAATTGCACAAAAACAACACGATTATTTTCATTTTTTAATTTTTTTTTTATTTGAATGTAATTATATCCCTTATTCTTTGCCTTAAATGCTAAAAAAAGACTAAGAAGAGCAATGAAGAAACATATTTAAAGTTTAATGAGATAATTTAATATTTTTAACACCTGGGAATATAGAATACCACTTAACTTGTCTGATTTTTAAACATCTGATTGCTACCTACAACAGGACTGAGCATTTCTCTACTTGTCCAGGTTTGTTCATACCATGTGGTCATCCTTGTTCTGGCTTGCTCTCACATGTGTATCTTAGTTGTCTTTCAAATTCTGAAAGAAGTAGGTTGCTGAGCTAGTGTTTCTGCTGTAAAATTTTGTGAAGCTGATGTGATTTTTTTTTTCATTTCAAGTTCATTAATATTCACAGAATGTTTTGTTAAAGGTAAAAGAAGAAATTCTTTAGAATCCTTAAATATAAATTTAAATTTGTCTTTCTCCATGTAAACTGTGAATAAGTTATGGATAACCCTAAATGCTCCATAGGAGTTTTTGAGAATGATGATTGTAATATTTTAAGTTACAGTAGGCAGTCTACTGTAAATAGTATTTCTGAGTACAGTGATGATGATAAAACTTTACTGCACCTGAGAACTAGGTGTAAAACTATTGAAACTATTTGTACCTACCAGCAAGAAGTTCCATAAAGGTGGCAAAATTTTTTTGCATGGTAGGTATAAACAGTTTTAATAGTTTTACACCCAGTACTCAGATGCAGTAAAGTTTTATCATCATCACTGTAATCAGAAATACTATTTACAGTAGACTGCCTACTGTAACTTAAAATATTACAATCATCATTCTCAAAAACTCCTATGGAGCATTTAGGGTTATCCATAACTTATTCACAGTTTACATGTAGAAAGACAAATTTAAATTTGCATTTAAGGATTCTAAAGGATTTCTTGTTTTACCTTGAACAAAACATTCTGTGAATATGAATGAACTTGAAATGAAAAGAAATCACATCAGCTTCACAAGATTTTACAGCAGAAACACTAGCTCAACAACCTACTTCTTTCAGAATTTGAAACACAACTAAGATACACATGTGAGAGCAAGCCAGAACAAGGATGACTACATGGTATGAACAAACCTGGACAAGTTGAGAAATGTTCAGTGCTGGTGTAGGTAGCAATCAGATGTTTAAAAATCAGACAAGTTTAGTGGTATTCTATATTTCCAGGCGTTAAAAATATTAAATTATCTCATTAAATTTTAAATATGTTTCTTTATTGCTCTTCTTAGTCTTTTTTTAGCATTTAAGGCAAAGAATAATGGATATAATTACATTTAAATAAAAAAAAAATAAAAAATGAAAATAATCGTGTTGTTTTTGTGCAATTTTTTGAAAGTTCAGTCCCTTATATCTGCCAAACGACTTTGAATAACAAGTCAACTTTTGTTTTATTAGAAAGCTGGTAAAAAGTACTTAAAATACCACATATAAAAATTTTTTATCTTGTCCCCCACATGCATTTTTTAGCGTTGCAAATTGGATTTTTTTTTAATTTTACAACTTTGGGGGGGCATATCTCATAAAGGGGGTGGAGTAACAAGCCAATTTTTTTATACAGTAAGTATCCATGACTATGAATATATGATGAAAAAATCGGCTTGTTACTTTGAACCCTTCATGGGTTTTTTAATGTTCGAAAGTGGTAAAAAATGTTATTTTCGTCGTGAACTTTGACCTTGAAAAAATAAATATTTTTTTAAAATCTGAAATTTATTGATAGCATATATAAAAAGATATTTTTCTTAGCTTTCCAATGAGCTATATTTGAGCTCAAAATCTTTGATAGAAAAAAAGTTATAGTTCATAAGACAAAGCATCAAAACGCCCGATTTTCGCTGTGGCCAGCAACAAAAATGGCCTATATATCAAAGGGTATTTTTTTTAAAATAAAATGAACACTATTTTGAGCTGTGGGAAGTAAAAGGAATACACATGCAAATTTTCAGCAAAATCAAAAATGGTGATGCAACAACTTTTTTGAAAATTTGTTGATTTAAAATGGAATGACCCCACTACGTCTACGTATGTTTTGCACAAAAATTACCAAGAGCTTTGTTCTACAGAAGTGCTCTAAAGGATTACAAATTCGACAATGTTTTTCATTTCTGCCAAATTTCTCGGGAAGCCTGTTGAAATAATTTTGAGGAAGAAAACCTCGAACATTACACATATAAAAAAGATTTTGTTTCTTTTTTAGCCTACTTTCCCGTTAAAAACAAAAGAAAGACGAAAAAAGTATTAAAAGTAGCTTAATGCATTTAAAAAATATCGCCAAGTCCAAAAAATATCGCCAAGTTAAAAAAATAAAAAGGTAAAATGAATATCGAAAAATTAAAAAAATAAAAAGGTAAAATGAATATCGAAAAATTAAAAAAATAAAAAGGTAAAATGAATATCGAAAAATTAAAAATTTGAAAGTAGGGTATTGAGATGGGGAATTTGTGCGTCGGTCGGTCTGTCGGTCGGTCTGTCTGTCCCCCC
The DNA here is from genome assembly GCA_038373865.1 of Uloborus plumipes. Classification (NCBI taxonomy): domain Eukaryota; kingdom Metazoa; phylum Arthropoda; class Arachnida; order Araneae; family Uloboridae; genus Uloborus; species Uloborus plumipes. Next base: position 189,564 of record JAXGGA010000292.1, read on the forward strand.
CCCCTAATAACTTTTGAATGAACATTCCGATTTGGACAAACTTTTTTTTGTTGGTAAGATCTCGCCGAGTACAGCTCATTCCCATATTTGATTTTTCGATTTGAACAATTTTTGGTTCAACTTTGAGCCGTTCAAAGAACCGGTCCCGCGATACTAACTTTTGAGTGAACAGTCCGATTTGAACTAACTTTTTTTTGTTAAAAAGATCTTATCAAGGATACTTCATTCCCGTATTTACATTTTCGATTTGACCAATTTTTCGTTCAACATTGAATCGTTCAAACAAGCTCCCTTCAAACTAGCCCCTAATAACTTTTGAGTGAACAGTGGGATTTAAACAAACTTTTTTTTTTTTTTTTTTTGTTCGAAGGATCTCAGTAAGGATACTTCATTACTATATTTAAATTTTGAATATTTTTTCGCTCAACATTGAACCATTCAAGCAATCTTTCCCTACCTAATAACTTTTAAGTGAACCGCTCGAATTGAATAAACTTTTTTTTTGTTCGAAAGATATCGGAAATTCTCATTCCCATAGTTTGCTTTTTATTCGAACCATTTTTCGTTCAATATTGAACGGTTCAGAAAAAAATCTTAACATTAGCGCCTACAAGGAATTTAAGTTGAATGTTGATCCTGAATTTAAAGTCGGATTTCCTTCAAACTAACTTTGTAAGAAAATGGTTTTGATAAATAATGCATGTAAAGTATTTTTCTGGATAATCTTGATAAATAATGCATGTAAAGTACTTTTCTGGATAATCTTCTGTGAGGACTGATTCCGACTCCGACTCCGTAAACATGGTGGAAATGCAGGCTCAGAAAAAAAATGAGTTACTGCGCAGACGATTTTTTGTTAATTTATTTATCTGTTTTGTTTTTATTATTATTTTTTTTAGCAGACGATTTTTTTTGTAACAAAAATTTTTCATTCGCCAGAGCATTTTATTCTTTATTTATATTTAACAACTGGCACGGATTAAAATGAAATTCAAGACATTTTATTAACGAACGAGTTTTTTTTTTTGCTTTCTGTGTATGTTCTTTGTTCTTTTATTTATTTATTTATTTATTTATTGAAAACGATTGAGGAATTTTTCTATGGAAGAACTATAACAGTTACATTCTCTAAAAGGTGCGAAAAAACTTCATTTATTCGTTTATTTACTTTTTACGTGTCTATTTCATTTGATGAGATTGGTATATTTTGCATTTAGAAATCAACTTTAAGTGCTAAAAAGGAATGTTTTACATAATTTTCAGTCTCAGATAATCAAGATAATATTGATCAGATGCTAGAATGCCGGTGTCGCTGTACGGGAAAGTAGGCTCGTTTAGTTCTTGACAGAACTTCTTGCTTCATTTATTTTCTTTTCTTCATTTCTTTGAAACTTTGAAAAGTATGTTTTCATATTTCTTAGTCGTCAGTTTTTACAATAATTTTTAGGAATCGAAAAGGTTCTCACATTGAAGTCGCACTCGTATTTTGAATTAAGAGATCAAAAGAAAAAGTTGGCTTGTACATAAATATATACATTGTTTTACACAATTCCATTTATAACATTCCATCGCGTTTATATCAACTCTGTTAATTGCTTTAGAAAAGGAGTCTGAGAGACTAAAATTATTTTCATATCAATATCAGTGATGTGTCTTATTTTCTAGCGGAAATATTGCTGAATTTCTTTTTCACAAAGCACGTTTAGAGCTCCATTTTTCTTTTATGCTGTGCAGCAATAATAGAAGAGTCGTCTTTTATGTGTCCGGATGTTTCTTCTCATGCAATAAAACAAAATCTATTGAACCATTGAATGTGAGTATTTTACTCAAAGAAATAGATAAATAAATGGAAAAAGTGAATAAATTAAATGGAAAATCTATTGTCTACTGCCACACAACCATAACATCAGCAGCCTGCTTATTGTTGATAGTACATTTTGACTTTTGGTCAAATTGATGATTTGGTATCATGGTTGATAAGAGGTGAATTGCTTAGAACTTTAATGTACAGATTCGTTGCTTATTTCTCTTGCTACAGAAACTTTTTACTGACACTTAACCCATTAATGCCTAGCGTCCTTTTAAAGGAACGGTCCAAAAAAGGGTCTGAATTTCCCCAAAATGAACATTTCAACCAAATAATAGTGTTCAATTAGTACCTTGGTATTGTTTCAATTCATTATTAACAGATTGCAGCACATAACCATTGTAAAGTGAGTTCTGTAGCAGTTTTAATATGATCTTTATCAAAAATGACATCGTTCACAATCTCAAGAAAAAAAGCAAAGTTTTCAAAATTATTCCCAGCTTCCCAGTTTATGTTAATTGCTGATTTTATTTCTTCTTATACAATGTCTTTTTAAATAATATATAGTAGGCAGAAAGAAATTTTAGTAAAAAAAGTATGTACCCTCTGGGGTCTATCGTAACTTTTGAGGGACGATTTTTCTTTCTTTAATAAAACAATTATTTTTTACATAATATTTTTTTTATTATTTTTCCTGTCCATTAAACACCGTTTGTAACCAGTTTGAATTTTAGCTTTTAGCAAATGACTTTTGCATGTAGTATTTAAAAATAACATTTTTCTCTAAACTGCCAAAATGGCTGCAGGCAAAGTATTCGAACATTTTTCATAAAATGTACACCTCTTATTAAAGATATTGCAATAATTTAAATAAATGTAGAGTATTTGAAGTATTGCAGCAAGTATTTTAAGTATTGTGATTATTATTTTCAGCTACCCAGGTAGCACAAATAACCTTTAAACGTTTTATAAACGTTTTTAAGCGGTTGTTACAACGTTAATAACCATTTTACAACCTTTAAAAAACGAAGTGTGCTACTTGGGTAGTAGAATCAGAATTCCACTGAAGCTCTGCCCAATGATATAACACTAATGCGTTCTTTGTTTTAATAGATGCCTAAAATATCGCCTTCAAGTAGATCCTGATAATCCTTGCATATACTAACTGCTGAAATCTCCTATCATTCTTGTTATTAAATCCATGCTGCTGTTATTTAGGTCCCTCTTGTACTTTCCATCTTACAATATTTTGTAGTTGTTCAGATCCGTTAAGAAGTCAAAAGGTTCAACTGACCATAAAAGCCTTTGTGGTTTTGCCTTTTAGTATGGATCTACTATTACTAATGGTAGTGGTAATTAAGTCTTTTTTAACAGGAATATTAAAGGTCGTAATATTATTAATATTAGAGTAATTTATTTGGGGCATTACATCAAATAAGTCTCCAAAAATCGTTACAAGGTATTGCGAGAGAAAGTTTACACCTAAACTCAGAAAATCGAATTTCAATTTCTAATTTTTCTTCAGAAATTTGAAAATGTAGCTCCCTTTTTTAAATCTTTTTTTTTTGCTATTTTTTTTAAATATTGAGCTAAATTATAAGTCTAATTTTCAGATTTTTCACAGTCCTGAATAATACTGATTATTTCAGAGTCTCAAAAAGAAAGTATCGTCATCAACATTCATAGCAGTTTTGAGAGGAAAAAAAAAACATTCTCAGAATGGCAGCATCATCAATTACCTACATCGAAACTCACGAAGAATAATTTTTCCTTCGCGAAAAAGAAGACAAAAATTCATCAGCACCCCCACTTCTTGCACCGCGAAAGTTCTGTCTAAGCACGGAGAAGAGTTTGCAGAAATAGTAGCAGTTTCCTCGACAACTGCGTGCCAGTCTTGAGCGTCGCTTCTTTGTCTTGCTCTCGTAAACATTGCCACCATTTTCTGACAGCTGACAACTTCGGAATCCAAGATTGCTAGAAAAGAAGGAGATAAAAAAGAAGAAAAATGAGGAAGAGAATCCATAAGTTGATGATGTCGCGACGAACCTCGTTATTTTTCCGCTTTTTCTACAATAGCTCAGCACATTTTATTGCGAGATACTTTTCTTTGAGGTATTAACACGACTAGCGGAATGTTTATTGACTCAATAGTATTTTATGGATAGTACTTACTATTTGTTGGTTCCATGTTTAGTGTGCTTTCTGAAAAGCATTGGTTGTCTAATCATTTTGTCACACTTTTTGTGCAGTTTGTCACATAGTGATATATATAACTTTTGCACCCATTGTAAGTTCTTCAGTTCTTATGGTACATCATTCTTATCGCTTAGCAATTTGTTTCTACATTAAAATCACTCTTATATCTTCGGGACTTTTATACGTGTTACATTATGAGGGAAAACACTTTTTTGTTAAAAAATGCTTTTTTTTGTGCTTGCAAGTTTTGATTTATCATGATTTCAAAACATTTATATTGGTCGTTTTCCTTCTCTTATTTTGATTTGAAGAATTTTTTTAATCTGTCCCAATATTAAGACCTTGATGTCAGATTTTACAAGGATTCTATTTTACAAATCCTAAATAAATGAAATGTTTATCATAGTTTTTTTTTAAATCCGTTTTGGAAGATTCTTTTAATTACGTAGTAAGTAAAGATGTCAAAAATTAGCATAATAAGAAAAGCAAAATTGTTATGTCTCAAAGTTAAGCATTTTGCTCCAACAGATAAGGAAAATAACAAATTTGAGCAAAAAAATAATAAAATTGAAAGTGTTGCTCCAAATTACAATATATTGTTTTATTAGCAGGAAACCGTCGGCTAAAAACTATAAAATGAACTGAAAAAGATCGGCAACATGTAGATACAATAGCTATTGCGATACAATTAATAAGACACCATTAACAAGAGAGAAATGTGAATTCAGATATCACACCTGACTCTTTTTATCATCTGATTCAAACAAATCTATTGACTTTAAGTTTTAAAATACTATAGCTGTATTTACGAATTAAGGGCTTCATTGTCAGAGATATTCATTCAGTTAACTCTTTTACTCTCTTACCCTTGGAAAATATTTCAAAGTACCCGAAGTGTCCGAAAAATTTTAGAAATGCTGCTACCCTGGAATTTATCGCATGCCAGACAGCGTCAAATTAAGAGAGTCGGAAAAGAAATGAGAATTCTTGCATCTTGGGTGGACCCAGACTCTATTTTAAGATCTTCCTTGAGGAAGCTATCAGTGTAGTACAACATTAGCAACGCCGGCGTCAGCTTAAAGTCAATCAACCGCCACAGCTTTGTAATGGAGGAAATGCGTCTATGATTAGCCGTGTCTGTCAGAAAGTGAACAGAGCCCTAAGATTAGCTGGAGAATAGGATTCTTGTTGACATGCGGTTTCCACAGATGCTTTTGTGGCTGCATTGGAAATTGAATCCATTGCATTGTGAGTTTTCAAAACAATAAATTTAAGTCAATTTTTGAATAGTTTGTTCATTTTGGGGGTAATATAATTTCCACATATTATAATAATTAATACTGCACCAGATGCATTGGTCTGCAGATAGGGGAGCCCCGATTGAAAGTCACCGGAGGTCAATTTGAACACACCCATGTACTGTCCTTTTTTGACATAAGTCAGTTTGGACACAGTGTTCACTTTAGCAATTTTTCTTAATGACGTCTAATGTATGTTCTCATGAAATATAAATATGAACTCAATAGGGTTATAACGTAAAAAAAATAATAGCCAGTAGTCGAAACTATGAACTCATTCATACGAAATTTTAAAATGACAATTATTTCTGTTCAATTATAAAATTGGTTCCGTATAAATTAGATTGAAAATTCCTAAATTTTACCATAGTTAAAACATACTAGTAAAAATAAACTTGAGATTCAAATATTTACATTTTGCCTTTTTAGGGCAATATTACAGTTAACTTCACGCTTTGTATGGAAAGAAAATCATGCATGATATAACAAAAACGAATTTAATCAATAAAATGATTGCAGAACTATTTAATTTTAAAATTTCATCCATCGAAACCAGGATTTCTATCGTATATTTGAGATACAAACTCACAGTATTTATTGTGATATCCTCCATTTATGATTGAAGAAATACGAAATGAGATCACACATTGCACTGGGATTGCATCTCGAATAGTGAAAATAATAATAATAAAATAATAATTTTCCTCGTCATCAAATCTTGCATGCCCAAATCTTTTATTGCATATTGAAAACCGTAAAAATACATGTATCAAATACAGCTATATCGATAAAGAATTGGTTGTTAAGAACATTATATCTGCGTTAACACTGTTTACTAATTTATCTGAAGAGTATTGGCGAGGGGGTATAGACACACTATAGTGAAAATGTTTAATTTACTTCTATTCCCGCAGTTGGATAAAGTTCTAGATATAGCTCCTGTCAATGATTAATCACAATCAGTAATTTATTGCTTAATTAACATGCTGCACCACAATGGATTTCTTACGCTATTCATTGCTGTTTGAAATAGTATATGCAGATGATTACAAACAAGTGTGTTTTTTACAGTATAAACACTCAGTTTTTTCGCCACCTTTTTTGACTTTCTACTAAACCTTTTAGAGCAATATAGCCAAAAGAGTTCTTGCGGCAATACATTCGACAGAACCAATCAACTGTGATGTGAAAGGAAATTTATGAACTGAGGAGATGATGGACAAATTGATACGTCAAATATGAGTCCCACGCCAGACATGTTGGCATGATTCCCCCCAAAAAGTACAGCAAATTTATTTGATAGTACATGTTTTCTTGATTAATTATTCGAACGCCTGATTAGGCACGTTAAAGAAAAAAAATGCATGCCCGAATTGAATTTTTCCATGACTTCGGCATGTCAGGCTAAAAAAATTCCAGCCTTTTTAAACCAGTTTATACCTGTTATTTATTTATTTGAAAAAAAAATGTCAAAATTCAGAACTGGGGGGATGTAACCTGTATCAAGCGTGCATTCCAGAAGGTGCGATTTGGTGAATTTAAACAACAAAAGATTGGTTACTTACTGAAGTTTTTCAATCAATTGATTGGCTTGACAAATTTCCATACCAAATGGCTCCCATGTAGTCTCAAGAGAACTATTCCATTGTTGTTGTTGTCCACCCTCTTCACATTGTTACTTCTGGAATCCTGTCACGAGTTCGAAAAAACCCTCGTTAATCCACCCACCCGTCGAAAGGACATCCTCTAGTGGGTCGTTATCAAGCCCGTGCACCCCCACAAGCAAAAAGAACACGAAGAAACAATTTATTTTTTTCCTCAGCAAGGTCATCCTACCATATACTTAGGAAAACCCCGTAAAGGAAAGAAGAAAAAAACTACTGGTAGCTATTTGTCAACAAGATGTATGCTTTCGGCTGCCACGACTTGTGCGGAACTGCCCCGGCCCTGCGATAAAATACTCAACTGTATGTTCTTTTACTGCTGTTGACGTATTTTCTGTTGCCAAATTTTCTCGTTTCTGATACAAACTCGAATAATATATGGTACAGATGGTAAATTTATCTGTCTAATGGCGGCAGATAAACTTAGAAGTCATTGCACAAAGGGCAGTTCAAATGCAATCCTCTATCATTTGTTTCAATAAATACATCATTTGCTTGTAAGATATCTTGTATTTATGACTAAATGTTGCATTTCTTTATGAGATAAGTTGAAATATTTCTTTCACAATGATCACTTTGTGCTTAGAAATACCATTTTCGTAGTTATTTAGACATCAGATAATACAAATAGGGTTGATTGTAACATTTTCTGCAATTGATTTACATACGTATTTTATTAGGGGAAAACGGTTTTTCATGTGTTTCTGACAGTAAGATCATCATGTTATAGTTATGCGAACATTAACTATTAGACTTCAAGGCCGCAGCTGTTTATTTATTATAGGTGTAATTTTTACCGTCTATAAATCCAACAAAAGCAATTACTAATTTGGAATAACTTACTTTTAGTAGCTTGTTTACGCTATGAGGATATTATTTATTTGCTTAGTTATTCAGTCTAATCATTGTTATTATTACTTAATTGTGCCATACAAAAATTTATTGTATTTCTACAAAAAGTTCACTCTCAAGTTTTAATTTAAATGTTCAGTGTAATCATCTATAACAAAAAGTTTTAGGTGTTTTTTTTTCAACACTTTCTGTATTTATTTGCGTATAAATTTAGACACCAAAAAACAAGAGTGTAATTTGACTATCCCATTTCGAATTTGAAGAGTTGGTTTCAACACAGCTTCAGCAAGCTTCTGCTCTGCATAGTTGACGACATTCCATGCTCTTTGCGACTTCTTGTAACACATTTTTTTAATAAATTGAGCGGTCATCTACTCAGTTCTATTAAAAATATTAAAGCAGATGACATTATTGAAAGAGCTTACATAACAAAAACATTTATTAACACTATTTACAATTTTAAAGATAAGATGAAGTTGACTGTTTTAAATTTTGGCCATTTTGTAAGAATGTTTCTCTTTTAAATTATAAATAGTGTCAATAAACCTTTTTTCATATGCGCTCTTCCGAAAATGTCATCAACTATAATATTTTAAATACAACTGAGCGGAGAACAGCTCAATTACAAGAAAATGTGTTACACAAAGCATTTTGCATTGTAGCTCTGGAACCAACGCAGTGCAATCGTGTGCTAAAACCATAGATATTGGCTGAAACCACACTGAAATTAAAGCGCGTCTGTTCGTAAATGCTCTCAACGTTCTCTTGATGTTTCACTAACGAGCACAAGCCTTTATTATAAACACTGATAGTTTATCTAATATTCCTTAATCGCATCGAAAACACATCAAGTAAACCGGCCCTTAATTTTAAACCGTGCTATGATCTAACATATTCTTGAGACGCTCATATTTACGTGCTTCAAATTATATTGATGTTGCAGATGGCAAAAAGATAAACGTTTTCACATGCTTATAAACATCATTAAATATTTTTTTTGCCAGCATAATGCGTCTTAGAATACATCACGACGAAACTGAAGATAAAATATTTTCAAAAGAAAAAAAAAGGGGGAATAACTTTAAATAATTCATAGTCTTAGCTATCCTTGCACAAACTATTACTTATCGAAAGAATGCTTTTATAACAAATTGATGCAGTATTTGATAAATTGAGAAAAAATAACAAATGATCACAGCTTTAACTGAAAGTCTAAAAGACCAAAACCTTTCGATTCTTTAAGTGCATCATTTCTTTTAGCTCTGATGCTTATAAATCAAACAACAATAGTGAAATGGCGTTAAAGATCACCTGCCAGAACTCCAAGTATGCGATGAATTCTTCATGCCAAGAAATCCCTGATTTTTGTGTTTTGGTGCTTTATCAATGCGTACACTAATCGTTAAACTCAAAGACGTTTCAAACACAAGCGTTCAATGGTCAGTGCAACGCGAACCTCTCAGAAGAAATGAGCAGATTGCGTGCAAGAAACGCAGGTGCGTGTCTTTCGGGGGAAAAACCTCAAGACATTGCACAAAAATGGATGATATCAGTCTTTACTCTCACAAAATTTCTTTAAAAAGTACCAGAAAAATTTCCGAAGCATTATGAAATACCAAATGTTTTAAAAGAAAGTTTATTTTCTTTGTCATGTAACAGGAAAGAGATATTTTCCGGCACTGTTTTCTTTTTCAAAAAAAAAGAGTATTTTTGCCACTCTTTCGGAAGAAATTCAAGTCTTTTTATAAATATTTCATAGGTATTTGCAGAGCATGTGCATTATTTTATCATTTAGAGTTACAAACACTGGGATTTATTCGTAGATGTTTTTAAAAAGTGCTGGATATTTTGCCCTATAAATATTGTGCAAAAAGTATTCTGAAATGGAAATGTTATTTTTAAAAACTCGTTTTTCCTTCAAGTCAAAGTGATTTATGATACCACTGAATGTCTTTATGAAACCAACCTACAAATATTCTGCTAAAAATATTCCTAATTTATAAAATAAAACTGAATTTTCAAATTTGCGTTAAACAATGCTGAAAATTGCAATTTTTTTCAAAAATTTAATGTTTTGAACTGAAGGGCTGTCCCCAAATGAAGTCACTCTTTGAGAGAGAGAGGAAGGTGGTTGTGAAATTGTGATAGTTTGTGACAAGAGGAAGGGAGGAAGTAGCAAGAAGTGTGACATCACGCATTTTGATATGACTATATGTTTATGAAAAGTAGCGTCGCATGTGATAAAAGGGGAATAGGTGAAAAATGTGTGCCTTTATTTATAGCCGATGAGAAAACATCTAAACGGAAAAAAAGGGGGTTGACAAAAGAAATTTTCAGCTAAAGTGTGCATGGCATCTAACTGCCATCGAACATGCAAAAGGAAAATATTTGACTAATAATTGTTATAGAACTTCTTAAAACTAAGACTGCCGTTGTACGTCATGGATCTACATCCATTGAGAAGGAATAAAGGTAGAGGGACTGTAGTCTTCTATTCTTAAAGCAAAGATATCAAAATCAATATCCGTGACATATTGTAAAGTAAAGTATTGGAAGAAATCAGGTTTTCTTTCACTTGTTTTACGCATAACGTGTCTCTCATTAGCCGATGTTGTACCATGTGACTTAGGATCTTTGTTTAAGCTTTTTCTAAGCCATCGATTGAACTTGCTCTCTTTATTTACTAATATCTGCTATAAGTTTACATCACATAGGGAGGTAAATGTGGGTTTTAATTTACTCACTAATCTGTGTAGTAAATGAATACTTGTAGAGGTAAATGGAAATAGGAGCTTATTGACCCAAAAAAATTGTCATTTTAGTCCAATTTTTCAGTCACAGTTTCTCTCAGGCAGTATAATCTTGGATGCAATTCTCAATAATTTTCTCTCAAGTCATTCTAAAAGGTAGGGGAAAATCCTAAGTGAAAGCATTAAGTTTTGTTTCCAACTACACTGCTGGCCACCCAAATTGCAACACCAAGAAACACAGGAGATATCATAACAAAATTTATTTTGTCGGTAACATGTTGATCAAGTATGAAATGATGAAACTTATAGACATCTGTGACGTGTTGTTATTGCCAAAATACGTATCCAGAATACTCGCCATTGATAGATATTGTTGCTGACATACGCATCGGGATTGATTTAAAACGACTTTGGATGTGTTTTTGAGATAGGCGAGAATCCCAAGTGAAAACATAAGGTTTTGTTTCCAACTATCTCAACTTATCTTACTCGCAAGGAAAGATTTGTAGAATTTTTTACCCACAACGTTTATCTTCTTTGTCTGTAAAAATATTTCTCTGATCTGCTGTATCGCCAGAATTTTTTGCTTCTCAGCATCACACTATTGATAATGATACTTACTTAAGGTCACAGTACTCGCAAAAGAATATTTTGCCAAAATAATTTTTCATCCTTAATCGATTTTAAAATTTATTTCTTCTACTTTTTTCCTGCTTAAATACTCTTTGACATTATGCAAACTTATTGAGGAAGACACCGACTTGAAAACGCGGTACATGCAAAAAATTATCCTTCTGAAATATTTTTACAGACTTTTATCTCATTTGTGTTTTAAATTGTTTTCTATACTTTTAATCAAAGTTTCGTTTTTCAATGCTAAACTTTTCAAAACGAAACACATTTGAAATCACAGTACACGCACAGAAACTTTTATTTCAATTATTTTTCCTCTCCTATTTTATTGCATTCAATTTTAAATTCTATGATTTCTAATCTTCTTTTAATCAGCAGTCTCTTTTCTTTAAATCAACAAAAAACAATTTAAAAAGAAGCTCATAAGTTCAAAAGCCAAACATACATCCACTGAAATTACATAGAATCTATTTTTAACCGTAAAACTCTTATGACTTTACCAGGGCATCACGAAAAGCAATCTTTCGCAGGAATCGCTTTCTAAATAACAATTCCCTCTCCCGAAACTCTTTAATAAAATGCCTCATTCGCACATGCAGCTCTTAAGGAACTCTCATTTCCGTATTCCACGTTCACTTTTAAGAGTGAGACAATATTCCTTGTTCGTGATTCTACGCTACGAGAGATGTATTGACCAGTTGTTCTCGAAAGCTCACCAAAGCTCCGCCCCATTTGCCGCGTTTCCCGCTTCTTTTTGATCTTCTTTGCTCAATCTTTTTGATGGATGATGCGAAAATCTTCCGTAGGGGTCAGTTTCATGTTTGGTTTTGAAGGGGTGTTCGGGAATTTTGAGTGATTATGATGGAGAGGAGCGGTGTTAATTTCATCTTGATTAACGCGATTACTTTGAGAGAGAGTTATGGACGGTGTTGGAATAACTTAAGTTTCTCCAAGTAGCGAATTAGTATTCTGGAGCTGTGAAGTTGTAGTACCACTTAGTTAATAGGCGTAATTAATCTTTCCGAACATTCATTTGGAGCATTTCTTCAATTACTGCCTAGTTATTGAATTGTACGTACAATATCAAGCTATTAATTAAAAATAATTTTCATACTGAATTTTTGCACTTTTTATGTTTTACAAAACGTTAAATGAGGAAGATTTTTTTTCCTTTCTTATTTAACTATATGTATGTATTTTACGTTAAATATGAATAAAATTGCCAACAGGAAGAATTTCTTAAAACACTGTGCAGTTCTTGAAATGTACACACAACAATAGAATATTATTTGAAAATAATTTTCTTACTTTTCTTTCTATTTTTTTCTTTTATTTTTTTTCTTACATGTTTTTCTTTTGCACTTTCTTTAAACAGCACGCTAAATAAGTAATTTTCAGAGATTTAAATTATTTTTTCTCAGCAAATGAGACACATTTCGTTTATATTGGAATCTTATCTTTCAAAACCTACAGTTTTTCCCGATTACTAAATTAATGGGAAAAAAATTGTACAATTTATATAGCAAATTACAGCAGGTCAACTTCAGATTCTTGGCATGCAACTAGACTAAATGTTAAATAACAAAATTATTTACTGAAAATCCCACTTTTCGAAGAATGAGTTTTGAACCAAAAGCTCAAGCGTCGCTCTTCAACAATAGAGCACGAGCAACTAACAATACAATACATATATTAATGACAATAATTATAATAATTAAACAACAATAGTATTGAAAATAATAATAATAACCGCAATAATTGAAAGCACTGCAATAACATTAACAATGACAATAATAGCAATAATAATGTAATAATAATAATAATAATTCATGATAATAATAATTCATAATAATAATACAAAAACAGTAAATTATTTCTGTTCAAATGACAGTTCATATTTCCTAAGGATATAAAACTTCATATTTTCAAAGTTGTAACTCGTCAAAATATTTGCATTTGAATGTATATTATTTGAAGAACTGTTTCGTACAAAAATAAAATTCGATCAATTTACAGTCATTATAATTAAAATAATCGATAAATGAACAGATTTATAAGCAATCATATTTTTTTTTTTTTTTATAAAAAGATGGAAAATTATAATTGTAAAATCTCGGCACAAAATAAAATTCCATGCTTTCGATAAAAGCCAAATGCAATCTCAAACTAGAGAGTGGCTGTCCAAATTTTGAAAAATCAAAAAGTTGCTCGAATGGCTAAACTAGGAAACTGAAAAGGCACGTTGATTATTATTGCTCTCGCTTTTTTCGGAAGTAATCTCTGAACCATTCTTAAGAAAATCGATCTGCTAATCGCTTCTAATATTCCAACTTCTCTTCATCTCGGGAAGCCCTATCACAGAAAAAAAGAGAAGAATTACAACTTCTGTCATCCATAAAAATCTTTAGCGCATCAAAACAACATCAAAAAGCGAAGAGACCGCCTGCTCTGTGCTCGTTCAGGTGTAACACGGGGGGTAGAGGGGATAGGGGCTTTGAATATTCGTCATTGTCTTTCTACGTTCTGCAGCCCACACGCAACAAAATCGAAAATCAATACATTGCGGGAACATCTTCACTCTTTGGAGCATCTTTTTTTTTTCTTCTTTTTCTTTTCTATTTCTCTTTTTCTGTCCGTTCCACCTCAGAGAAACTTTCTTCGATATTTGCTTTGACATCACATTAGGGTGTACTTGTTTTTGCCCCTTCGTGTCGTTTTCGGGCATATATTTATACCGAGACTTTTGCTGGTACCTTGGCAGGAGAATGGACTGCGGTTTTTGTTGACTTGCGTGGCATGAAAGGTTTTTGGGCTGACATGCCTAATAAGATTTGCAAAAATGGGATATGAATGGTAAAATAATGTATAATAGTTTGTTTTTCATACCACATCACCAAAAAAAGTCAGTCACATTAAGGGTTTTTTAAAGATAATATGTGAATTTGGTTGTACTTTGGTGATGTGAAGTGAGTAGGCGCTTTTTTTTTTTCGTCTCTCAAGATATTTTGCATTAATCAATGCAATTATTTCCTTAAAGTTTTTTTTATTTTAATTGGATACCCATAAATAAAATTCTGCTGGGTGTCAAGCACAAATAAAAAAATACATAACTACTGTGTAGATAAGAATCTTTGCTTTATGGGGATCCAAACAGCTGTTTCAAAGTTTCGGAAACATTTTCTTTAGTAAGTTGTAAAACCTGTCGTCGTCGTTTATTTGTGCCACATGAAAACCATAAACTCCTTTCGTGCAATAAATAGGAATTAAGGCAAAAGGGAACTCAGGTACTCTCGTCAGAAGTTTTTCCATAAGTGAAAGTCTGAAAAAGTTTTAGGAAAACTTTGATCTCATGAAAGGGGTCATGAACTCTTTCGACTCCGTGATTGGAGCAATACTTGAATTTGTCGCCCTCTAAAATTTAAACTGGGAAAACAACCCCAAAATTTTCCTTAAATCATTCACTGGAAAGCATATATATTTTTTATTTCCCAACTAGTGAAAAGATTAACAGTTACTGGCCCCTTCTATCTCGGCTGCTCTCATCTTCTGTAGGGTACTTTTGTGAAACTAAAAGTTCGGAAATTATTTGTGAACGAACGTCTATCGAATATGCTTTATTTAAAAAAAATGCTTTTGGGAAGGGCTAGGGCCCCCTGATGCCACTCCTTACATATGCCTTTAATATCTTAAATATGAGTTTTGGCAGTAACATGTCATAAGTTTCACTCATGAGGGAATTAAATTTTTAATAATTAAACTGTTATATGATTCAATTTTGGGCCAAAACAAGTATCTCGTAAAGATATCCAAGACATAATGATGCAGTATTTCGCTTTTAATTTCCCTCCCAAGCTCGAATATGGTTAAATCTCGATTCAGTAGTGTTGTATTGCAGTTTAATAAAGACAAATAATGATTTTATGTTAATAAAGAGGATAAAGAAATGAAATAGAAAAAAATGAGTAATTTCGAAAATTCTTGATGCTAATCTTTCAAGCGTGGTGAAACATCTTCTTCTCACTCAAATTTATGTAAAAATTTTATTTTTTCATCATAATACAAATCACAATATTTTAAACATTTTCTAGTGGAGTTCGATTGCAAAATCATTAAGTACTTAGGGATCGATATTAAACAAAAGTTTGTCGACCCTTATGCTACTCTAAGAAAAGCTCTCCGAATTTTCTAAATTATCTGTTCTTACATACAAATAATCACTTTTGTATTTTTGACGCTGGTTTTGCTGCTTGTCTTAGAAAGAATTGATGATTTTACACAGAAATTGTGTCTTGCAGTAACTTTTAATTAGTTAAATTACTGGAAAAATTTGACTCGAACTATAATTTGCTGTCGTAAAATATAGTTGAAAAATATAAAGTTTTGTATTTCGATCTTGAAAAAAAAATAAATAAATGAAATGGATGATGGAAAATACAGATCGAAAGTCGCAATTCGTAAAATTTATGTTTGACTATTTAATAATAGAACATCATCGGCTAATACTTGAATCAGTTTAAAACAAGTTTTTTATTTACAAAACGTTTTGGACACTTTTTTAAACACGCTTAGGTATGAAAATAGTCCGGCAATATAATATACTTATTTGAGTAAAGAGTTGCTAATTAAATTTGCCAGTTGATAAATGATTTCCTGAAAATACATTTCGATCCAAGCAACTTTGGTATCTACTAGTTCTATTCGTTTTGCAGTTTTTTTTTTTTTTTTTCAAGAAATATTAGAATAACTAGCAAAAGTGGCCAATTCATATGGTCATTACAGCTCTAATTTTTCTGATGAAACAACTAACATCTTTTGTGAGATGCATTGTCTTAAAATTTCAAAATTTTGAATAAAAACACCAAAATGTTCATTAATTTAGTATCTTTATATCGGTAATTTTTTTTATTTAAGATGTAACATCTGTGATGAAATTATATTTCACTTTGAAAAAATATGAAAACCGATTCTCTAGTATCTATTAAGCAGTTGAGTAAGTAATAATTGTCTATGAACTTACATCTGCATAAAACTTGTTTGGGGATAAACTTTGGGACAAAAATCTCATTTTATTCGATACATCAACTGGTTAAATCGTTCAAAAAAAAAAAAATCTTTAGGTGAAACGACGTACTGATTAGCATGGTTGTAATGAAAATGCTTTATCTGTTGAATAATTCCAAGTACAAAAGAATCCTCTGGCTGTATTTTGCTGTAATATCGATACAAAAACGGAACTGACGAAATCATTCGTCGAGTGATTTTGTGTCCACCAGTTATATAATCTGTCGCAAAATATATTTTGGAATGAAATGATTTGGCAAATAAAAATAGTTGAGTTCAAGTTAGTCCGTTATCCAACCGAGCAATAGAATACATGCTGCTTAAAAGCTAAATTTATGTACGATCGTGAACAAAAATAACTCGATGAATATACACGCTGTGTGTCACCACTTTTTCCAGTCCTATAGTTTCTGAATTAAATGTCCTGACAATATGATCAATGAATTAAACACATCTGCAGATTTCGTATTAAATGATCAACCGATCAGAGATAGACGTACTTGAAGACTAATTAACTGTTATCTAAATGAACTTGTCAGCGATACAGTTTGACGATTACATGCAATTAACGTGGTAAGGATTGTCAATCAAGCGTATGTGGCTTAACCATGAAACGGATTAGATTCTAGAATTATACATTTCTTCAAGGTGAGGTTGATCCGTAATTCCTCTACTTTAAACTGCCCCTGACATGTTTAACCAGTCTTATATATTTATTGGCATACAATTTAAGAAAGAACCCAAAAATATTGTACAATTATCCAATAATTATAGAGAATAACTATAAAATACAGTTAAATGTACTATTAGTTAGGCTCAGAGTTATCCTACCATTTAGGAGCACTCTGAGCCACCTGTCAGAAATTGGAATAAAGTAAAATAAGATTTTTTGTTGTCTGTTTGTGGAGGGTACTGAAAAACGATTAGTCCTCTAGAAGCTTATAAAATGACATACGGTAAAGTTTTTGTCGAAGTTGCTCATTGCAACTTTAACTTTGAAGGCAAGAGCATTGCATCAGCGAAGTAGTTATCAGTAGAGATATATACAGACATTCCGACAACAGCAATCTTAGTGTAAATAATTTTGTGCAACAGCATTCCGGATAAAGAATGTTCGCATCAGGATTCTTAAATATTTATATTTTTCTCTGATAACTTTATTGCGTAAAAATATTCAACTAAACTTGAAATTACCCGAAGAGATTCTGACTAAGAGCATTAGACAAGTAGATAACCTAAGTAACCTCTGAAAATCATTGTGACTATAATTCTTAATGCAATAATCTTGCACTAACGAAACAGCTATCTTCAGAACTATACAGAATTCAGACTAGCTATACTTGAAAATTACTTTGTGCAACGGTGTTTAGAATAAATAGGGTTCGCATAAAAATTCTACAGTTTTTATTTCATTTTCATACCGTTACATTATACTAGTCATCAGCTGAGCACGAAAATCCTCTTAAGATATTCTTCATCGTACTATCAGTCAAGAAGATGGTTTAAGTAATTTCAGAAAGTCTTTTTACATTAATTCATAATGCACCATTGCACCAACCTTGCAATAGTGAAGCAGTTATCATCAGACGTACGCAGACACTCTGACAGCTATATCCGTGTAAAGAACTTTTGCGGAACAGTATTGGAGATGAATAATATTCGCCTCAAAATCCTACAATATTTATGTTATTCTAACAACTTTATACTGTACAAGTCATCAACTGAACATGAAACCTCTTCAAGAGATTCTGTCTTATACTATTAGACAAGTAGATAATCTAAGCAACTTCAGAAAATCATTATGACTTTAATTCTTAATGCAACAACCTTGCACTGGCGAGGCAGTTATCAGCTGAGTGCCCATTCAGACAACAACTATAACCACGCACATAATCGAGATGGGGTAATGTGCCAAGGGACTGATATAATCCGAGCCCTAATGCGGGCATCTCCATTTTGGCGGATGAGGCCCACCTGAAGGAAGTCGCCAAGATCTTCCCGCTCACTGAGCACCAAAGCGAGCACATGGATCGCCTGAAATGAGGTGTGGTGAAGGTAATGGTGATCTCACTTCCCGCCCCCGTTGCCGCCCCATTACCAGGGAGGTGCTGGGGCATCCATTGCCAGAATCCCAGAGGGGTAAAGAGGTCCAGAGCTAATCCGTGGCAGGGAGGAATATGCGGAAGGATCTCGACCGAATCCCTTGCCTAGGGAGGCCTTGGAGTCTGAAGATATTTTGGGAAGCAGAAGAAATAACTTGTGCGGTATTTTACAAAGGGTAAAATATTCGTTTGACTGGTGCTTCGAATGCTCAAAATGTGTTTTAAATCAAAAATGAGCAAAGGTCAAAAGTCTTAAACCCCATAATTGTGCCAATAGTATACTGTCTATTGCAACTGCATGATCGGAGATTTCGATCGCAGCATTACTTAATATATAATACTTAAAATATCTATAGCTACATGTGTTTGTGTTAGTAATATCGGCCTTGCATTTATATCTGTCATATATCTGATTAGATTAAAGTACTGTATGCAGTCTCTTCATGTTGCAGGGGTAAGGATCAGATGGAGGGTTATCCCATTCTAACTTTTAATATATGCGGGAGTGGTTTGGTTATTTTTAGACAGCATATATACTGAATACCCTTTGCCTTATAGGGCATACTTTCTGACACACCACCCCTGGAAAAATATGAAATGACATGCTTGATTTCTTGACAGTATAATGTGCACATATGCACGTAAATAGTATTTGCGTTGCTTATGCATGAATATGCAATTTAGCATAAACCAGAAGTTTTATTTTCATAACCGCATTGAATAGTTTTTTTTCTTTTTTTCATGTGGCAGGATTTATGGTAGATTCACACTGCAAAAAATGAACTGTTGTTTTTACAGTAGAATACTGGCAGCCGAGGTTTCATTTTAAAACTGTAAAATGCACAATAATAAACTGTAAAATTAGCAATTTTACCGTTTATTAGTGTAAAACTAGCAATTTTTACAGTTTATTACCATAAAATTAGCTGTATTATACTGTAAAAACAATATTATTTTTTTACAGTGCATGCGCATATCGACTTAATCAAAATTTTTCTTAGTTAATTGTTCCCGGTGCTCAACCTATGGCCCGTGGGTCAAATGAGGGCCCCTGTAAGCTTAGATAGAAACTTAATGTTGATTGAAAACTAATTAGTATGTATTAACGACAGTTAGTTTGTAGTTTTTTTCCTTTTACCTATTTTTCCATTCTCTACAGATAGAATTTAAAGAAGTAGTAAGTTTAATAAGAGTCTTTTGTTTGTTCTTGCCCACTAAAGTCATCTTAATATAAAATGAGTTCTTGGTGGTCTCCCCTGGCCCTAATTTTCAATGCAATATGGGTTTTCATTGAATACAAAAATATATATGATTTTTTCAGAAACGATCTACAAACTTAATTGATCTACAAACTTAACAACACATTCAAATCATACACTATGTTTTTTTACCGTTAAACTTCCTTTTAGCTACTAGTTTCTACTGAATTACTTAATATAGAAATTAACAAACATTATTCTAAGCTCATTTCATATGTAGCCATCGGCAAGATAACGATTGGAACTTCCGACGTGAACTATGGATAAGGTAGTAATCCTAATATCATATTCAATCTCCAACGACACTCCCCTTTCATTCTAGTAGTGAACTGTCACCAGTTGTACAGCATAATACCTAAATATGAAATGGTAATCGTAATCCTGTGGCTTAGGAAACGAGGAATAATATATTACTGTAATATTTAAACATTCGCAATTTCTGAATTTAAGACTAGTTTTAAAACTTACTTAATGTAATCCTCGAGTTTGCTTTCCAAATCAAAATAAACTTTTTCCTTCTTTTATTATTTATTTATTTATTTATCATTATTTTATTTATTTATTTATATTATTTTTGTTATTATTTTTAAAAACTCCAAAAGAAAATAGTTTAGAATTTTTTAAGCTTTTTTTTAAACTTTAAAATTCAATTTTCTTGTAGAAAATATATTACTGTTAACATTCAAGTTTATACTTAAAAAGAAAGGTACGGAATTTCATCACAAAGTCTTTGGATAAGTTAGAAAAATTGCATCGTCTTTTCCATGAAATTTTTTGATACTATCCAGACAAGAAACTGTCTTTTGCTAAGCCATCGTTTGTCAAAGAAATTTAATTCAAAGCGAATCTCTTGTCAGAGGCAATATATAACTGACGCTTAACAGTGCGTGTGAGAGATGCGGGTTTTTGATGTATAAGACGATGTAAAATTCCTTATTTTTCAGAGAAAAAGAAACATATTTTTAGAAATAGGTAAAGTCTGGCTAAAGTTAAGCTACATATATGATTTTTTATTTTTATTTCAGCACATAAAGATTTTTTCTTAAGAGTAAAAAAAAAATCGAGTTGATGAACTCAAAAGGAGAAAAAGCAAAAATTATTACGATAGAAAGAAAATATTGCCCCAAAATTCAAAAATACCGAGCAGATTCAATTTAGATTTAGCCCATTCACAAGCTCTATATACTACACTGCAATCTTTCTTGACAACAACATCGTGACGTCAGTGTGACGTTTGCGTGACGTTTGCCTATGAAAAACGAGCTAGATAAAACGTCACAGCCTACTTGGCGAATTAGAGGAGATCGCTGACTGCTTGTGAGCTCTTATTGGCTCCGCCCGCAGTGACGTTCAGTGTCAAGTTAAGTTGCATAGTGGTATAGTCTATGTTCATTCTCATGTAAGAAAAAAAAAAGGTATGTCGAATCAATGACCTTTTTTAAAAAAACCAAAACTACCTTAATCCGATGTTTCGAGATACAAATTTTATATTGCTTTCATTTACTGTTATTTAACAATGTATTCATTATCGTGTTCAAAATCGCATGTATTGACGATGTTCTATAATTAAAAGGAACTTCTTTGAAAATTTTCAAAATAAAGCATATACGATAACTTTTTTTTTTGTAATATTTAAATTTATTAAATATAACTATATGAATATGCACTATCTTGTTTATTCTTTTCAAAATATTATAAGCGCTAAGAGTTGAAAGTCTGATTAAATTTTATCTTTGGATTTTTTTTTTTAATTTAATAGTTCGTAAATTGAGATTATCAGATTACTTTTTTATAGTCTGCAAAAAATAACAGTTGCTTACAAAACTTTAAAAAGCTCAAAAGCGCATTTAATTTGACTTGTTAATGAATTAAAAGTGTCGAAAAAAACTCTAATGCATGTCAATATGAATAACACAAACAGTATTGTGTACGGGTATCTCTGAAAGAGACTTTTGTTTTGCTGATCTTTACTTTAATCTTTAGTTTTAAATTAAGCAGAGGCACCACTAACAGAATGTATTCAAACATAATCTTTACTAGATTATTGATATTAGACGCTCATGCTTCTCATGGCATAATGATTATGTATTTATTTCATTTTCTTCCATTAAAACATTCTATCTAACGCTTAACTTTAGGGAGACTGTTAAGGATGGCCGAAAAAGATTTAGTCAAAAATCCCGTTGAGAGGCTGTAGCTAACTATACACTAAAAAATAGATGTTGTTTTACAGTATAATGAAGCGAATTTTATAGTACCATCAAACTGTAAAAATTGCTAATTTTAGTTTATTACTGAGCATTTTGCAGTTTTAAACTGGAACCTCTGCTGCCAGTATTACATTGTTATTTTTACAGTATAATACCGCTAGTTTTGTGGTAATAAACTGTAAAATTATGGTAATAAACTGCAAAACTGCTGTTTTACTGTAATAAACTGTAGAATTAGCAATTTTACAGTTCTGTACCTCAGAACCAGACTAACGTAAGTCCATTTTCGTCATTTTTCAGTAGAGGGGAAAAACGATGTATTCGACAATCGTTTTTCCCCTCTACCGAAAAATGACGAAAATGGACTTACGTTAGTCTGGTTCTGAGGTACAGAGTTTATTACTGCGCATTTTACTCTACTTCCAGTATTACACTGTAAAAACAGTTTTTTTTTTTTTTTTTTTTGCAGTGTAGATAAAAAACTGGACATAACTGCTTGGATGGACATCATTCAAAAATAAACATTTTCAACTTCGGCAAATTGAAAGAGTTATGTAAAAATTGAAAATTTAAAAATTCCTTTTTTTATCCGGGACTAAGTTATGACTTACGAAGAAGAGGTTATTTTTGCAATCACTAATGATAGCACTGTACTAATCACCAAGTCTTCCGTCAATTAGTTTTTTTGTCACGGAAAATTTTAAAAAATGTACTCTGAATTTGAATTATTAGTGTTTTTTATATTTTTACGCATTTGTCTGAATATTTACGTTTAACGTGATTTTT
Organism: Uloborus plumipes; assembly: GCA_038373865.1. Taxonomy (NCBI): domain Eukaryota; kingdom Metazoa; phylum Arthropoda; class Arachnida; order Araneae; family Uloboridae; genus Uloborus; species Uloborus plumipes. The sequence goes on from JAXGGA010000292.1 coordinate 212,182, forward strand.
ATCTACAAATTTCCTAATTGCCTTGTGAATTAACGACATATTGATGTTGATTCACAAGGCAATTAGCTAAAAACTAACTCAATGATGCGTAACTTATTAGGGGGCAATAAAATATATTCGATCTATAGCACGCTCCAGTGTTAGCAGATTTTGATACACTAACATTTTCTATTCGTAGATAATAGACACTTATTTCTCTACTGTTTCAGCGAGAAATAGAAACCAAGATATATGAAAAAAACTTAATTTTGACGATATATGGTCTTAGCTAGTTTGCAGTCTAAGCCATCGATATTTTGCTTACTAAAAAGTTTAAACACAAAAGGCTGGATGAAGGTTTTTTCCTTATGGGCAAGAGTTTTACTGATTATCAAATTATTTAATCACCTTCATAAAGAGAACACTTTATTCGTATTTGAAGCAAAAAAAGACAAGTTCTTTTCGATTCTTCAAAATTGCATCAGACGCATACTACTTTTTTTTCTAAATCCCTAAAAGCAAATGAGACATTTTTGACACAATTACAACATATGCCTCTCACCTATATTAATAACTTTTAAAAGAAGTTTTCCAAAGAAATACTATCTAAGTGAGATCCTTAGAGATATACCCACTTACTATTCCTTGCGGGTACAATTTGCATTCTATGTATATCTAATGAATACCGTCAGCGATAAAAAGACTGAAAAGTTAAAAAAAAAAAAAAGCAATTGACGTCTAAAAAAACCCTCCTTTTCTAATTTTGCTTCTAGCCCTGTAGAACTTCAGAAGAATTTTTCTCCGATTTTTTCCCCATTCCTAACTTTAAAAATGCTTTAATGGGAAAGACAAAATGAGTATATTTAAAGAATTCCCATTTATTTAAGAGAAGCTTCAGGCAATTCAGTAATTTGAATTCCTTTTGAACAGTCAGCATTTCTTTGACTTTTTATTATATGGTTTAGGGGCATGATTGCTCAGTACTTTAATCAGTTAACTTTTTTTATCCCTTTGATAGCGTTTCTGAATTTCAATTAATTTTAGTGTTAGTTAGTTGAAGTTTTCTTGTTATCTAATGAACCTTGTATTATTTTAAATAATTGGTTTGAACTCTGTATAGATTTTGGTAAATTAAAATCAGGGAGAATGTTTAAAATTTGATGAAGTGATTTTTTGTTTTATCCATTATAGTTGAGAAATAAAACTTCAAAAAATTGAAAAAATGCATAATTATTGAGCAGGAGCTAGGTAAAAAAGCTCATGAATAACTTTTTAATTCTACCCATTGCCCCCATTTTATTTCTCACAGTTTTGGAATAAGATAAATTGGGATTTAAAACCCACAATAAAAAAAGTTGCAGAAGGCTGGGGGAAAATACGATAAAAAATTCAATTCTTTCCGCAGCTCTTTTCTTTTGTCTTTTGAATACAAGCGCACCAGTTATTGAGTCAAAATTTTCAAAAATTGCTTTTTGACAGAAAAGATACACATGACTAACATGCAACATGTAGATTTTTCAAGCAAAGTGTACTCGCATTAAAAACAGGTTGATGTTTTTTTTCTCCTGAAAAATGTTACAACAGCTTTAACCATTCGCAGCTTTTCCCAAGATCATTTGTTTTTATTTTTACTGGAACTCGTAAGAAACAAACTTTCTCTTGCACCCCTTTTCAAAATAAAACAAAAAAGCAATATTTAAAAAATCCGAAAACAAGTGTTTTGAAATTATTTGAATTGCACTAATATTTTATATTTTACAAACAATTTCGCGCCTATGCACCTAACACTAAACGTAAGAGAAAAAAATAATAGCAATAAAGACATAGAATTTGTAAAACAATATGTTTCGTTGCTAAAAACTACCTTCCAAAATTATGTAAGTAAAATCTAACTTTCTTTACAAAAAGAAAAAATGAGTTCTTATCAAATTTAAGTAAATCATTTCATTTCGTTATTTACTTGTGCCAAGTAAATACTGTAAATGTAGCCAATAATTAACTATACTGTCAGGATTTTTTAACTATATAATTTAGTGCTATTATCATCAGTACATGAGTATACTTTCCATTAAACTCAATGCTAAATTTTACTTAACAAAACTGCAATTTTTCAAGAATGGAATTACTTACAGCCATTTAAAAATAAGTTCTTCAATTATAACATTTACATTTCAAGCAAAGTAACTCATAGCCAATTAAACTTTGTTCAACATGTCTCCATTTATCCCCAAAAACTAACACTCATTTTTAAATAGTGAACAAAATGTTCATGTGTGACAAATCGTGTATGTGTAAATGTAATGATCGTGAAAGCGAAAAAAAATGTAATTATAGTAATTTTTAAGAGCTTCAAGTATTTGCTATCCGGTTTACAATATTATGCTACACTTGATATCTACACCCAGTTTTTTTCTTGCATGCGTGTATATATATATATATATATATATATATCATATATACACATTGGGGAACGTTTCCTTCAACTAGTATCCTAGTGGTGTCCACTCTTAAAATGGATTGAATGGACGCTTTGACAACATAAACGATTTTTTTTTGGATTGCAATTTAAAACTATTGTTGGGATTTCTGTGGCGCTGTTGTAGAAACTTCGTATCGCATGTCGAAAGTCGCGGGTTTAATTTACACTGATGATATGGATGTTATTTCCTCTCTTTCTGCTGTAAATAGTTCTCGTTTTGTCTTGGATGCAAATAAACAAAGAAGTCCGATCTCTAAAGGCAGTAGCATCACCCAAGCTTTCTGTAGTGTATGTTCACAATGAACAATAACAAAACTATTTAAGCAAATGTACCCTCAGCTCAGTCATGGCATCCTGAATGAATAGTTAGTAACTAAGCTGGAGGCAAATATCGCTTATATCAGCTAGGATTACTTTTAAACTGATAGATAAAAATGGTCCATTTGTTTATTTTTCTGCCTCTGCCTTGATCTATGGGCTTACTTATTGAACTAACTACATAGTCAAAACTGCGGGTTGCATATGTTACCTTTTTGGGGGAAACGTTTTAGCACCAACAACATCTCCCAAAGAGTACCATTTGATTTCCTTCTTCATTCTTGGTTGTTTGGTTGGTTGGTTGTCGTGTCCATGGACTTCTTTCATATTGTGCCATGCGCAGAGATTACTGCCTCAGCAATTTGGAGGTAGCAGCCCGAATACAAGTCTTCTTTTATGGCACTCTTATAGATGCCATTTGGCTCGATGAGGCACTTTTAAGAAGAGTGCCATAGGGTAACATATGAAGCCATATGGCCAGGAGCGCCCCGATTGGAGGTCACGGGAGGTCACTGTGACCTCCCAATAACTTCCGTATTAGGCATTTTCCTGACGATTCAGCAACTTGAAGACAGTAAATTGCAACATTGAGATTATTTTTTCGTTTTAGTTTTTAGAATATTTTTTAAAAGAAGCCTGATGTTTTTTCTCTCTAAATCTTATGCATGTACGGCATATGTGCAATGTTCATGCTTGTATTTTATCATTCGGTAAAACTGGAGCTTTATTCGGCAAATTGATAATTTTCCACCTCCCAAAAATTTTAGTTCGGGGCGCCCCAGCGAATGGCACCTGTATGCTACGTGCACCTGTGTGCCGTAGAGAATCAAATTGCCCCCTTCTATGGATGCCGCTAGTACAATAACATTTCACCGTAAAAAGGTCTCTTATAACCCGCAGTGGTTTTTAAAACTGTATTGTTTGGTTTTTCCGAACATAAAAAACAATCTCGCAAAGATATTTTTATTTCCATGAGCTTTGTTTGTTTGTTTGTTTTTCGGAATTTATACCTTATTACTCGTTCTATTCTGCCGATCTTATTTTACTCAAGACACTTCAAGTCCATAAACATCCGCGCCTGAAAACCTAAGAAAACGCATTGCGTCATCAACATTTTTACCCCATTCAAAGCCATCTGCGCCTGTGGAGTAACTTTCGTTAAAGTCATTAAACAGATTTATTCCCAAACGTCCCGCTGACAAACAATTGCCACTGCACTCCAATGATGGTCGGAGCACTTAGCGGGGTTTCTCAAAGGTGCGCTGGACATCGGTTTTCGCAGATCGTACTTTTTCAGGAGCTTTCTCTCCCAGAATTGTATATTTGGGTAATGTTAATGGCATCGATAGCGTTATCTAATGTTCTGCTAAGTATAAACAACCCGCTAATGGAAATTCTTTAAAGCACATTAAACAAAGGATTTTTAAGATAAGGTTTGATGGTTGGGCTTATACGTGTGCCATTTTATCAAGGATAATTTTAGATAAAACAGTGGTGTTGAGTATGTTTATTATGTGAGAAAGGATATTAAATAATGCATAACAAAAGAGCATTGACTCAAAGAAATAATTGTTCCCGCTTAAAACAGCAAGATGTAAATATTTTGTAGACCATTTATGACTGCCGTTCAATTCCATGCAAGTGTGGAAAAGCGTTGAAAAAATTAAACTCGAGCAATATGACTGTTCTGCATATTTTTTGGTTTAGAAATGTTAGAAGTTTCTTATTTACAACAATTTTTTGTTAGGAATTTAGTTTTTTAGTTTCGGCAATACTTTGAAGTTGGTATTAGAGTATTTTATTTTTAGTGAAGCAAATGGTCAAACTTTCAACATTGATAAGTTTCAATTTTTTCCATTAGATAAATGTGACAAAGGAATATTATAGTTTATTACACTTTAAATTAATATTGTGAATTGATGAAACAAGTGTTTTCAATTTAATTAAGTGATTATGTCAATTTCTAAAATGCTCTGTTCTATGTAACGTAAGTTACCAAAAACATGTTAAAGTTTTTAAAGCAAATAAAGAAAGGGCAATATAATGTTAACTATGTTATATTTTCTATCTAATAAGTGTGTACTAAGCAAATAACAGTACTTTTCTTTTGAATATTGTTTATTTAATTTTTTGTGCTACAATCAAAACGTGTAACGTAAGTTACCCACATATGCAGATAACGTAAGTTACCTTAGTAGAACTTAAATGCTTGTGTTTAGAAATAAAGTAAATTGTGAATAAAACCTATGTGGTTAATAGGAGTAATTTATTCAAGAATTCTTTTAATTGTACTGTATTTACTTAATTTAAATTAATCATATTTCTTAAAATGTCTCTATTTGTTAATAAGATTACAATACACCTCTATTATAAATTACATGTTTCTTTTTGGCTTTTAAGATATTAATTCTCTCTAAACAATATCACTGCATTCAGAATATTTAGGAGGTAATGTACTATGAATTATTCAAAAATGACTTCTGTTATGATTTAAAGTTATCAAATATGTTTTGGAAAAAACAAATATAAAAATATTTTATCTCTTTCAATTGAAATATATTTTATTCTGCATTAAAATGCCACTGAACTCTGCAGAAAAGATGCGCTGTAGAAGAGGTAAGAGAAAAGTCATGTGGATATTACAGATTCGTATTGAAATATGCTAGAAAAAGCAAAATTTATCAAAAATATTTTCTGAAGATCCGAACATTGACAATGACCATTTAAGAACTAGAAATGAACAAACTGTAGTGTTTCGTTTAGTTAGTATTTTAAGGAACAAGAAGAAAAAACAGAGATAAAAGCTGGTGACTGGTGTGTGGTGAAGTACGAAAATACATTGTATCCTTGAGTTGTGACGATTATTGAAGAAAACGAGTTTAAAGTAAAAGTAATGGCTGCTGTTGGAACCAATTAGAAATGGCCAGAAACGACAGATGAAATTTATTATAAGAGAAAACATGATTCGAAAAATAGAATTACCTGAACTTGTTAATACCAGCGGCCAGTATGCATTTAAAAGTCTTATGTTTTGTAATATTTTTTATTTATCATTGAGTTTGTCATTAAATTTCTGTAAATTTAACTCATAATTGTTAATTTTCAGTATTTTGATCTAAACTAAGCTGTAATTTTCATTCATTAATTTTTGTAATAAAGATGTTTTTGTAAGTAAATTTTGTAACGTAAGTTACCCAGTTAAAAATTCCCATAAATTTCAATTTTTGAAATAAAATTTTAAATTTATGAAAATAAATTCCTAAGTATTATAAGAAACTGATAAATTATACTTTAAACAAGAAAACAGCTGTAATAGAGCAGAAATTTGCCTTAGAACCAATTTTCATATTATGTCATTCCCTTTTTGTGTAACGTAAGTTACTGCCTTATTTTTGACGGCTAAATTTTGTAAAATTTAAGTGCATCGAATATTTTTGCATTTTAATTTTGTTTTTGACTGTCATTTTCATTGAATGCTTTTGTAGAAGGTTTGCATAACAATATTTGTCTGTACTGAGGTGCTAAATGCATAAGACTTGGTCGAAAGGTAACGTAAGTTACCGTGGAATTGCCCTGCCGAGATTACAATTTGCTTCGGTTGTTGATATTGTTGTACTTTGAATTGGTATCAAAATCAGTTCAATCCACAAATTTTCAAAAGGTTTTTTTTCATAAGTTGAGCCTTTTTTGTCTGCACTATATATACACGAACTAATTTTGAATCAATCCCTCTCAATCATATCGAAAACTGCAGCCAAAACCGGTGGATTTTAAAACCATCTCAATCCATGCTTTTACCATGCAAAACGTGCCGGTGACATCAACAAAATCGTCATAATAAATTTCTTAATCAACAAAGAATTATATTTGAAGTTATTCATTTTTCATTTCATTTTTCATTCAACAAAGAATTAGTTGAACAGAATGGTAATTTTCATTTGAGTGGAAAAATTATAAAATAACCATAAAATACACTGCGATGCAAAAGTTTAAACAAAATGCAAATATATGAATAACAAGAAGTTCTGTCAAGAACTAAACGAGCCTACTTTCCCGTACATCGACATCGGCATTCTAGCATCTGATCATTATTCTCTTGATTATCTAAGACTAAAAATTATGTCAAACATACCTTTTTAGCACTTGAAGCTGATTTCTAAAAGCAAAATATACCCCTCTCATCAGATGAAATAGACACATAAAAAGTAAATAAATGAATAAATAAAGCTTTGTCGCACCTTTTAAAGAATGTAACTGTTACAGTTCTTCCGTAGAAAAATTCCTCAATTGTTTTCAAAAAAAAATCAAAAGTACAAAGTACATCAAAACACATTTTATCAAAGAAAGAAAAAAAAATAAAGAAAAAAAAAGAAAAAAAAACTCGTCCGTTGATAAAATGTCTCGAATTTCACTTTTAATCCGTTGCCAGTTGTTAAATATAAATAAAGAATAAAATGCCCTCGTGAATGAAACATTTTTGTTACAAAAAAAATCGTCTGCCAAAAATAATAATAATAATAATAATAATAAATTCAATAAAACAAATGAATAAATAAACAAAAAATCGTCTGCACAGTCAGTCATTTTTTTTTCGGACTGTTTACTCAAAAGTTATTAGGGGTGACAGCTTGCTTGAGCGGTTCAATGTTGAACGAAAAATTGTTCAAATCGGAAATGTAAATACGGGAATGAAGTATCCTTGAAAAGTTCTTTCCAACAAAAAAAAGTTTGTTCAAATCGGACTGTTCATTAAAAAGTTAGTATCGCGGGACTGGTTATTTGAACGGCTCAAAGTTGAACCAAAAATTGTTCAAATCAAAAAATCAAATATGGGAATGAGCTGTACTCGCCGAGATCTTTCCAACAAAAAAAAGTTTGTCCAAATCGGAATGTTCATTCAAAAGTTATTAGGGGGGGACAGACAGACAGACAGACCGACCGACCGACGCACAAATTCCCCATCTCAATACCCTACTTTCAAATTTTTAATTTTTCGATATTTATTTCATTTTTTTGTTTCTTTTTGACTTTTTTTTTACTTGGCGATATTTTTTGAACTTGGCGATATTTTTTGGACTTGGCGATATTTTTTGGACTTGGCGATATTTTTTGGACTTGGCGACATTTTTTAGATGCATTAAGCCAATTTTAATGCTTTTTTCGTCTCTTTTATTTTTAACGGGAAAGTAGGCTAAAAAGAAAACTACACGGCAAAATGCTTTCAAATTTCTACTGCAGGTAGACAATATGGTCCCAAATACGTATCTGGAGTTTTGAAAAAATATAACCGAAAGGATAATCAGAAATTGCAAAAGACTTAGTTTTTCATTGCTGCAAAAGTTTAGATAAAAGTCAGATTTTATGCAAATATGCCTTGAAATGTGATTGGTGGAGGTAAGGCGTGGCTTTTTTCTTCAACTATAAAGCGCAGAGAGCGCTCAATGAATAATCAAAATCTTAAAATCTCTGTAGTTCTCGTGTAAAGAAGATGAAAAAGTTCGAGAACCGAAATTTGAAAGTGAACGCACTTTGTTAATTTTTAGTCTTTTAAATAGGTCCTAGTATGGTAGTACATTGTTTTTTACTTCGTGGAGAGCAAATTTAGACATACGTATTGATCAAAAAGGCCAAGAAAAACTATACTTCTTAAAGATGAAGGAATTGAAAAAAACGGCTCGAACTGACGATTAGCCCCTTAATCCTATAAAATTTCAACTTGGGTCAAACAAAGCATGTGACAGCATAAGTAGATGAACAACTCAATCAGGATGCATAAAAAAACAGGCGATCCAAATTTTAATAATTTTCATCAGAGAAAGTAACATTCATTTTTTAGTCACGATGATACATGTCCTGCTTTTACCATTAAAATTTGGCTTATTTGGGAAGCTATTCCCGAAAAGGTTCAAGCACAATTCTTTGTTTTTTTATGCATCCCGATTCAGTTGTTCATCTATTTATGCTGTCATTTGTTGTTTTTAACTTAAGTTGAAGTTTTGTAGGATTAAGGGGCGAATTGTCAGTTCGAGCCGTTTTTTCAATTCCTTCAGCTTTAAGAAATATAGTTTTTCTTGGCATTTTTGATCAATACGTATATCTAAATTTGCTCTCCACGAAGTGAAAAACAATGTGCTTTCATACTAGGACTGATTTAAAAGACTTAAAAATTAACAAAGTTCGTTCATTTTCAAATTTCGGTTTTCAAGCCTTTTCATTTTCTTTACACGAGAACTACAGAGATTTTAAGATTTTGATTATTCATTGAGCGCTCTCTGCGCTTTATAGTTGAAGAAAAAAGCCACACCTTACCTCCACCAATCACATTTCAAGGGATATTTGCATAAAATCTGACTTTTATCTAAACTTTTGCAGCAATGAAAAAAAAAAAGTCTTTTGCAATTTCCGATTTTCCTTTTGGTTATATTTTTCAAAACACCACACACGTATTTGGGACCATATTGTCGACCTGCAGTAGAAATTTGAAAGCATTTTGCCGAGTAGTTTTCTTTTTATTCATATAATTGCATTTTGTCTAAACTTTTGCATCGCAGTGTTTGAGACCTATTTACTTCAAAACTAACCCAATCCATATTATTTTTCTCTGCAGACAGTACAATCAATTCACAAAGGTATACACCGAATGTCTTTCGAACGAAAAAAATATCATTTCTAAAAATAAAGTGGGAGGAGAGTATTTTTCTCTTTGTCCTAAAAACTTTTTAATAGTTGGTGTGATACAAAATTCTTCATTTAAAATTGCTAATAAACTATTCTGAACAGAAGTTAATAATTCTTAGAAATTTCAGAATCGAGAAATCAAAAATTTTATTTTATTTTTATTATTATTATTTTTTATTTATTTATTTATTTATTTATTTATTTATTTATTTTTTTTTTGCCGCACGTATTTTAACTTAACAAGTGAAAAAGTATATTTTTATGCGTCTTATTTTTTTCTTTCCCCTCCCTTCAAATGATACAAAACCTTAATATGTCACCAAAACCTGATTAATTGAAACCTGATTTTTGATCTTCAATACTGTCTGCTTTCGATCCGCACTACGAACTATTTTTCTGGTCCGCACAACTTACGCTCGTAAACGAGTTACCAGACCAGTTTTGTTCGAAAAAGAAATCCCCACCCTTCTGTTACACGTTTTTGATTGCATTCTAGCTTGATCTGTTTCAGTGAATTTGTTTGTACGATTTGCTCGTGTGTGTTTGTTATTCGTTTCTAATAATGAGCGAACCTTATTCTCTTATGAACACTGTGATCAATTTTTAGCAATGGTTTTAATTATGAAAGTATTATTGATTTTCTTCAAACTATTGAGGGCACCAATATCGTCTTTCACTTATTTTGCGGATTATTCAAAAAGTTCACTTATCTGCTATTACCGTGGTACCATATTCCAAGTATACATTCAGAAGTTTACTGCACAATTGGTTGTGATTGAAGCATTCATATTTGTGAATAACTCAAACGAATTGTTGTATAATTCTTACACTAAATTTGAATAAAATAAAAAAAATGTTAGGACTACTACAGCTGACATATTCTTGAATGTATTACAATTAACCATAATTACTGAACAAGTTTTATCAGGTCTGAGTCTACAAACCTGAATCTTAACGATAAAACAATTCATTCATTTATCTCAAATTTATTCATTTCCCTTCAAAACTTTCGGCAGGGATGATAAATTTCCAGAGCCTCACTCTTCTCATAAATCCCTGCTTCCAGAAATCTCTGCTTTTAAGTAGTTTATCAGTTTGTTGCCAATCCTCCTTTCCAAACTTCAGAAACAGTCCAGGGAAAGAGTAAATCCCACCTTCTCAATATCCTAAAAATAAACCTCCCTTTCATCGGGAAACTTTGGATTCCAAAAGCAAAGCAGGATACTGCTTCACCTATTCATCTTTCGGCACGAATCTTTTCAACCATACGGATTCTTTTATTTGAGAATCTTCTATTCAGGGGTCTTGGAAATGTTGGGAAAGGTTTTCCGTTTGTAAACTTAAGTTTCTATTTTTTCCTTCTACTGAAAGACGGATGAGTGCGAAACTCTTTAGGTTTTAAGTATTTTGAATAAACCCTTTTTAACTCTTCTCTCGAATTTGTTTTAAGTTTTAGAAGATGAGTATAAAAGGATATAGCGTCTATGTAATAATAGTCTATATCATGTTAATTCTGACAAAAATAATAACTTGTTATTAAAGTTGCACTAGAAACGTTGTTCCTCAAAGAGTAAAAATATAATTAAAAGTTTCAGCATCTAGTCTTCTTTTTTAACCTTTAAAATAAAAGAAAAAATAAATAAGCATAAAAAGGGGCTTAATCCATCTTTAAAATATCGCTAAGTCGAAAATAAAGTCAAAAATAAGTAAAATAATAAGCAATCGAGAAATTAAATGTTGGAAAGTAGGGTTTTGAAATGAGGAAAATGTTGGTATATCGGCCTTTCGATCTGTAGGTCTGTCTGTCTGTTCTCCTTACTAACTTTTGAATAAACTGTTCAATTCGAACCTTTTTTTTTTTTTTTTTCAAAAGATCTCGGCAAGGACACCTCATTCCCTTATTTAACCTTTTTAATTTGAACAAATTTTTGTTCAATTTTGAACAGTTCAAAAACCCTTACATCAGCTCATACGGGAGAACTTAAGAATAATATATAGCCCGAACTGAAAGTCGAAGTTCTTTCAAACAAACCTTGTTAATTTCTTTTTTAGAGAAATCGAAATTAAATGCTAAAAATATATGTTTGACATACAGTCTCAGATAATTAAGAGAATATTGATCAGGTTCTAGAATGTCGGTGCTGCTGTACTGGAAAGTATGCCCGTTTTTTTTCTGGACGGAAATTTTTGTTTATATTTTCCATATTAACTACTAACAGTTTAATAGATCGCTCAATCAATTTACCAGACTGTGAAATTTTTACGCTTATATTTGCACTTTATTCCCGGAATTTTAATCTTTGGTTTTTAATTGTGATACATTCAAAAATATAAGGAACCATTATATATCATCGTTTTCGATATTAACATCAGACAAAAATTTGTATTTAAAAACAAATGATTCGTAAAATAATTGATATTTGACAAAATAATTATTTGTAAAAGTTGCGATCGTGACTCTGTACGGTCACATTTACGTCCTGATCAGCAACTAATTTTACACAAAAGTATTCCTATCCTTCTAATGACATTGTCGTTTGTAAAGGAAAATAACTGCATCACACGACAAAAAACATTCATTAATTTTTAACAAATCTATTATGTAGCAAACACGTTAAATTTTATATAATGCTACTTTTTTATTTAAAGTTTCCACTCATTTATTCACTTTAATGCATTAATTAATTAATTAGTATTATTATTATTTATTTATTTATTTATTTATTTTATTATTTATTGACTTTCATTTTACTAAACTAAAATTTAAAAATTGCCCCTGAATTTATTTTATTTAAAAAAAAATATTGAAAATGCTGACTTGCTTTGAAATCAACAAAAATTAAATAAATATAACTTTAATCAGAACTCTGAATAAATTACTTTTCATGCGTAAACCAACCTAAATTTTTATCAATATAAACTCTGAAAAAAACGACTTGCCTTTTCAACAACCTAAAAAGTTGCCGCTAAGACTGTCGACAAGTGTGTTATAAGTTTTTTTCTGAGATTTTTCCACTCGATTACGAAGTGTAAATGTCATCCCCAATTACAGCCCCGAAATTTATGGCCTAGTTTTCAGCCGCACGCAGCCTTTCCCCGCTTTACGATCTTTATCCAGACAGCGGAACTGTGTGGATGCATATATTCTTTGCAAAAAGAGACGAAATAGGAGCGGTTGTCCAATTTTCGAGATACACCATCTTTTTGGAAGTAGTCATAAAAAAGGATGCTCCTCTCTCGAAATTGCCAGCGGTTCTGAGGAAAAAAAAGTGACATGCATTCAGAAGGGCTGAAAAAAGATGTGGATTTTTTTTCTCCCATTTGTAAATGCTGTCTGCGAACTTGATGATTCTCGTAGCTTTTTTTACTTCATTTTTTAATATTTTTGGAAATTGTGAACTTGTTGATCCTTTTCCACGCATATTTATTTAATTCATTAGTTATTACTCATTGTTTGTTTCCTTACTTGTACTTAATCAATTTTCAAAAGCAAACTTGAGGGATATTAGGTGTATTTTTCAACCATTTTAGAAATATGCCTCACTTTACTCTGCCCCACGTTCCCCTACACTACAAAAAATAAACTGTTATTTTTGCAGTATAATACTGTAAACAGAGGTTCCAGTTCAAAACTGAAAAAAGGCACAATAATGAATTGTAAATTAGCAATTTTATAGTTTGTTACTATAAAATTAGCAATTTTACAGTTTAGTACCATAAAATTAACTGTGTTATACCGTAAGATCAACAGTATAATACTGGCTACAGGGGTTAAAGCTTAAAACTGTAAAATGCACAGTAATTAACTGTAAAATTAGCCATTTTACAATTTATTACTGTACAATAAGCAATTTTACAGTTTATTACCGTAAAATTAGCAAGTTTAGAGTTTATTAGTGTAAAATTAGCTGTATTATACTGCAAAAACAACATTTTATTGTTTACAGTAGGGATGCACCGATTAATCGGTAGATAATCGGCCACCTTGCCAATGATTTATAATCGGCAAAATTGGGCCGATTAATCGGCGGGTACAAATATTTCTCATTTTACAAGAAATTATGATAAATACATTTGTTTTAGCAAACATATGTAATTTTCTGCAAACACATAGAAACAATATTGCAACTGTTTTCATGTATCGGTATTTTTCTCCTTTAACACAGCACCTTTAGATGACTATAATTTTCATAAAGAATAAAAATCTTGGATTAAATGGCTATCAATTATTTAAACAAGTTTACATCACATAAAATTACATTGAAAGTGCAACTTAAATTAGCCTGCTCACCGCAGCCTCCTCCCTATTTATTTAGATTTTCATGTCTGGTTAACATAATGCAACTTAAAAGCAACAACATGTAAATTAACTCAAAGAAATTTGATGCAAATTTAAAATTATTTTGGGAAAATTAGAAAAATTAATCTTCTGTCAGAAATAAATTAGTAACTATAGCTAAAATCGAAATTGTGAAAGGGAAAAAAGTGATGGAGAAGTTAGTATGATTAAAAATAATAATCATGATCACTAATCGGCGGCATCGGTAATCGGTAATCGGCCAATTTGCTTATCGGTGCATCCCTAGTATACAGTGTACTTCCAACGACACCTGGGTTAAACGGATTCTATAACAGACATACATTAGCTGTTAGTATTTCAAAATACTAAAAAAACTTTTCTAGGATTTTGCAGTTAACGTGCAGACATTGAAGGTAACTTTGAGCCAAAATTTCTCGATTACAAGCAAACACGCACACATTTTAATAATTTCATTTTATAATATAAGATTGTCTTCGTTGCGTAAAATGTTAGACAAACTCATGAAGTATTAGCCCTAATGTACAGCAATCCAAAATTAAGAAATATTAATTATTAATTTTTTTTAAATGAATTATTAGGCTGATTCATAGGTATTCTGTCATTTAACTACACTTTGAGCCACTTCAGGAATACATACAAAAAATATTTTCGAAAACATATAGTTCAACTTTAAAGTAGAAATGTAGATTCTTAAAATGTTTAGGAACTCCATATTTTTTCTCTACTAGCATTACACGATTTCTAACATTTATAATACTGCTAATGATATAAAACGCAGCTAGAAACATTTCAACTTTAAAAAGTTTCCAAACAGTTCCTTCAGAATTATCGAATAATGAAATGAGTTGCGCACAACTATTTCAACTTTTTCTCTTTCTTTTCTTTTTTTCTAAAATTAAAGACCATCAAGATTAGAAAAGTTATCAACAACTTGCCAGCTGAGTACACCACTTGTCCTTCTAGCTTATTATTTTTATTTGTTACTATTATTATTATCAGTATTTACTTATTTTCTGTTGTTTTTTCGAAGTAAAACATAATAAAAAATTTAACCTGGATCGAATTTATTTGATATGACTGACATTTACACAAAAAGAGAGCAGTTTTGGAAAATTTCATTTAATCTGAATTTTTAAAAATGAGTTGTAACGTTATTTGCTTACTAAACAGCAAACATTTTATTCTTCTCCAGGATAATTTTGAAATTAAACGTAGAAAATGGCGAACATAATATAATAATTTACTTTTAACTTAAGAAGCGCTTCTCAAAAAGAAAAAAGTTTAATATTAAGCAGTACATATTTATAGCCTTCTCCGTATTTCATCCAAATGGCGAAATATGACTAATTGATGAAAACTGAGAAGCGATTATAAAGCAGATAGTTTTTCCTAATTATTTATTAGTTCCGGGCTTTAATGTTGTAAAAACATCCATTGCAGCCCCTTTATTTATAGCTCCATAAATTTCTTTTATCTCTTTTGTTTTTGTTTATGCTCGTAATTAACGTCTTTTTTGCAGCTTTCTCTATCTTTATCTCTACTAATAATAAAGCTGAAGGTGGTTCTGTCTGTTACGCGCGTAGCGCCAAAACCGTTCGGTCGATTTTCATGCCACTTGGCACAAAATTAGTTTGTAGCATGTAGTTTTGCACCTCGAAGCGATTTTTCGAACATTCCATTTCGTTCTTTTTCTATTCGAATTCTTAGAGGAAATTCGATAAAATAGGGAAGAAATATTCCATACACATTTTCAAGTCTTATGTCATTCGAAAGCTTGAAATTTTCTGCACAAAATGACGTTTTTTCGAAGTTTCTACGATCATCAGGAGAGCTGTAACAATTGTTTTTAGAATCCCGAAATTCAAGGCTTACCTTCAGTAAAGCAAGCCAAACGATTCTAAAATGGCTTTGCTCGCGAATAAAATTTGTTTGAAAATAGAGATGAAATGAATTATTTTATCAACGGAAATCAACTTTTCATGTTGTTACCATGGTTACGTTTTTATTTCGTTCTTTTTCCCTTAATAATTTTAAAAATGTATTTGTTTTTGTAACAATCCAAACTCCAAGCCTTATTAAAATTAGTCAAATGAAATATTAAAAACCGTGATAAGATGGCACCTGTCAATCAAATGAGAAATCGAGTCCTTTCCTTAAAATACAGGATACCATTCTAAATTTATCGTCTGCAAAACATATTTTACTTCATTATTAATTTATTTCAATATAAATTGCAGCAAATGGCTTGAGTGAACGAATTTAGCTTTTAATTTATCGTTTGCTGGTTGATCTTTGTCGATGTTTATTGTTTTTATTATCATTGTGAAGAATAATGCACGAAATTTCTATGACTAATACTTAAAATTTTTAGGATCAGTTGAGTTTAAAAGAAAAAATTGCTCCAAATATACTTTTGCAATGTGATTATTTATTGTTGGACTGTAATTTGCAGCAATAATTGCATTTAATAAATAATGAAAGACAATATTAAAAATTATTTTTTTGGCGACTTTTTTACAATTTGGCATTCAATTCTATTTCAGTATATTTACTTCTATCTTATTGCGATATTGCAACGTTCTTTCTAAAGTATGTCATTTCGGAAAATGTATTATTTTGTTTTTGAAGTTAGGAAAGAAAACTTTCTTCTTCTTTTAAACTTTGGTAAGATTTCTGTTGGTTTCTGTGAGCAACAAAATTTTTCTTATTTTTTCTTTTGGCTTATTTTTGTGCACCTATCTTTGGGGTTGCATTCGAATGTCCCCAAGGGGGTGATTTACCCCTTTTATGGGGTAATCAGGGCTTTCAATGCAGACCAAAGTGATATGAATTGGCGCGACCACTTGGCGATATCTCGCCAAGCTTTTGGTCACCAAGTGTTTGACGCCAATTTGGCGACATATCGCCAAGTTGGCAATAAATTTAGCGAAAAAAAATTTTTTTTGGGTTCAATTTGGCGCTATTGGCGATATTTTGCGAAAAATCTACTGAATGATGTTAAAATCGGCGACATTTAGGAGATTAATCATTGTAAAACATTTTTTTGCATTGTTTCGTGGCAAACTAGGGATGCAAATGTTTGAATTGTTATCTTACTCACTTCAAGCACTATTTTAGCACTTAAGGCATCTACTAAGAAATTTACACGTAAAAGGAAGTAGTGTAGGGTCCATACCAAATTTTTATATCATACTTTGAAGGAATTATAGTTGAATTATAACTAAAATAGAGTATTTTTTTTTGCTATATCATTTTTTTACAAATGAACTTTTAATTTTATACCACGGGCAAAGCCGTGCGGGTACCGCTAGTGTATAATAAACCAATTTCTTACTAAATTGTAACTTGGTTATGGGGATACGATTACAATCGCTTGGTTATGATACACTTCATTTTTCTTTCTCATTTTTAACAAAAGAAATATTTATATTAAGTAAATCACACTTGCTTTATTGAGTAGGAATTTCTAGGTGTACGTTCATTTTATTAAATCCCAATAAATCTTAACTATAAGCTATGTTGCATACAGTTCTGAAATACTATGAGACTACCAGTTAACTAACGGAATATAAACTTAGGGGAAGACCGCCTATATTGGACCACTGCTTAAATTGGACCTCGGGCTTAAAATCTAGTACAGAGATCTGTGCTACGTTTTAACAGTAGAAACATAAAGTTTTATGAATAAAATCAATGTGTATGAAGTTTCACCGGTCTTCGAACTGTTTAGCGTGAGTTACGGCTTGATTTTTGTTGAAAACGTGAGAAATCTTATTTTGCGGACTTGTTTCTAGAAAGATAACTCAAAAACTTGTGAATTGCGGTGAAATTCTGTTACAGTATTATAATCTGTGTTTAATAAGGATTACATCGATGTATTTACATGCGCTATTGTGATAGTTTTTGACAGAGCTATGAGCTGAAGAATAAAAAATGGCATGTTTTCCTTTATTGGACCGAAAAAATTTTCCTATATTGGACCGGTGGTCCAATTTAAGAATATGATTTTAAACAAGACTTTTTATTAATCGTAACATAAAATAAGTTTTATTTAATAGCGTAGTTAAAATTATTTTAAGCATACTTTAACACCTATTCACGATATTCATTTAAACTTTTTTATCAAGCATATTTTTATCAAGCAGAAGCTGCAATTTCTTAAAATGTATGGGTTTTTTTCTCTTCATCCATTAAGCTGCAGTTTCAGGTTGTTAAACATAGTTATTAACTTAAATAACATTTAATCTGGTTTACCGAGAGAAAAATATGAAATTCTTCGATATTTTGGAAACAATTTATATGCTACTAAAATGTTCAATGTAGATGAAGCCGGTCTTTTCAGTGTCCAAAAGTCCCCAAATATATTGACGTATAGAGGTTAACATCAGATTGCATCAATAATGAGTGGTGAACGTGGTAGAAACACACTCGTCATTTGCTGCATGAGTGCAAGCTCCCCATGCTTATTTTTAAAAGATTACGTTCCATGTATGAACTTATCGTAAAAGCTTCCCTTGTGAGAAATATGCTTGTTCAAAAAAAATGTTGAATCACAAACGATAATTTACACAATTGATACAACCTTTCATCAAAACTGTTAAGCCAAGCAATGTAAAAAGAATATCCTTCTATAACGGATAGGCACAGCACTTACATAAAGGACATTGATGCAATAAACTTTTCTAACGAGAACGATAAAATAATGCTTTCTCTTTAAGCACATTATGCACGTAGATGTGGTTTTTATTCAGTCTGTCTGCATATTTTAATCGAGCATGTGATACATGGATGCGAGAACATCTAATGAAATCCATTATATAATATCGCATAAGAGAACTGTTTGGTAACTCTTTTGGGCAAACCGCAATTAAGGCCATGGTAAATGCTCCGAGTTGATTCCAAAGAACAGCAGTTTAGCCTGTTAATTGACATGTGTTTAATGACATTGACTTGGCTGCAGCAGAATTAGAGGCAAGTAGTCCAGATAAAACTACTCAAAGTGAACAGGTTACATGTTCGATACACCATGTACAAGAGACTTAATTAGTACAAATTCTGCAGAATCGGCGGATAGTTCTCATCAAAACATGATTGCCAACTCTAACTACGACTTGTAAAGCCGGCTCACATATCACCTTTGTTTGAAAAAATAGAAGGAACAAAAAGGAAGGCTGTCTCAGCAATCATTCCTACGCCGTATAAAAGAGGCATAGAGCAGAAAAAGTCACACAAGAAAAAGCAAGAAACTACACAAAACAATTGTTATTGCAATGTTTGTCAGGGCCGTGGTGGCCCGATCGGTAAGGCATCGAACTCGTGTCCGGAGGGACCCGGGTTCGATCCCAGCCGATCAAAGATCCACCGTCTTGATTAATGGTGCCTGGGAGGCGTTAAAATGTCGTGGTCAAAAAGTCCTCCAAGTGAAACGTTACTTCTGGGGGTGCTGGGCCTAGAGTTTTCTCGACCCTAGGTTCTGGTTCAAAATTAAGAACAGAGCGCTCTTCAGGGCCCTATCCCGGTTAAACCACGAAGCTGCGGTAGGTACGGGGGACCCTGGAGTGTGAAATGAAATGAAATGAAATGCAATATTTGTCATAGAGATGAAGTACAAAACATGATTAATTGTAAGAAATGCCATCGGCGAGTTTATCAACACTGCCTAAGTGAGGCCGAAGCAAAAGAAATTCTATTGCAAATCCTGGAAAAAAGCTATATAGCTCAAATATAAATTATTCTATGTTTTCCTGGTACGGTCCAATTTAGGAAGCGCATGGTTCAATTTAGGCGCATATATGCCTAAATTGGACTTTTGCAACTTTTTATAAGATATTTTTTTAAAAAATAATTTTCATATTTTTAAAAAATATAAGCTCTTAGGGCGGTTCCTGATTAAATTTAGCTTATGATGCCCTATTTTGCATTTCTGTTTTGCTTCACATTGAGCGACACAGGCCTCCTGTTCTTAGGAAGTCCAATATAGGCGATCTTCCCCTACCATTGGAAAAACAAGTACAAATATAACTGCAAATTTTTGACCTTTAACTAATGAGACTGATGTCTTAGAAAACGGAAAAAATGTACTTTTGCAATCAAAGGTTTTGTAATTAGGGATGCACCGATTAATCGGCAGTACCGAATAATCGGCCATAATCGGCCACTTTGCCGATTATTAATAATCGGTAAAATGTTGCCGATTAATCGGCGCGAAAAATATTTTTTAAATATGTTTTTAAAGTATAATTTTACTAAGAAATTTTGATAAGCAATATTATCAACTGTAAAAAAATAATTTTCTGCAATCCTTACTATGTAGTATGAAAGTGTACAGAGTAAATACAAAACAAATAGTTCATTCAGTGCATAAAACTGAATTCTATATCAAAAGATAGCCTACACGGCTGCTATTCATATGACACTATTATGAATAATTAAATTCTTGAACTTTTAAATTGGAATACAAAAACATGAATATTTCATATTGTTTATAATTAGTCAAATTATGGTCTAAATAAAATTACTTTTTATGTGCCTTGAAAAAGAAACAAAGCTGAAAAAATTTATAAACAAGAACTTTTTTTTTTCAAACAAACGTACAACGCGTAGCAGGAGAGTGCAATGAGTAAAAATAAAAAAAAATCCAAGAAGGTAATATAAAAAAAATAATTCTCACAGTTATTATAAATTTTTTAGTTAATTATTTTTTTCAGTTTTGAATAAATGCACACATAGAGACAATTTTGCTATATTTTTTATAGGGATGGACCGGATATCCGGTAACTATCCGGTATCCGGCCTATCCGGCTGGTATTTTAAGTATCCGGTACTTCCGGATATCCGATCCGGCTGACCGCTCCGGATACGGATATCCGGAAGATTTTTGCAGGATATCCGGCTAAGTATCCGGTATTGATGTGGGGAATATCCGGAATTGATGTGAGGGTTATCCGGTATGATGTGAGGACCTAATTAAATATTTTCTTTTTTATAAAAATCTTAGTTAAAAATTTCATTGTTTGATAAACCTTTTAGATGATGTAATTACTTTTCATCTTTCCTTTTTACCAATTTTTGCTTCTAAAACAAAAATTGTGTTATTCCTCCGACTGTGTACTGGACATGGAAGCATTCTGCATATTTGATTTTTCACAATTGCCATATAAAATATGATTGTCTTCAAAATGAATATGATTGTCTTCTTCGTTTCAAAAATATTTTCGTTAAAATATTTAGAAAGAAAAGGCTACAAACCTTCAAGGATTAATGTGCGACAAAAGTTTGAAAAAAACTTACGATCATATCGTTAGTTCATAAAAATTAATCGCAGTAGCTTTTAATATAAATTCTCAAATTATTTTATTTATTGAATTCTTTTATTTTTAGTTTTTGTGCTTCTAACAAAAATTGCGATCTATTAACACCCAATGATGTTGTAATTAGATTTTTTTACTTTGCCACTATTATTGCTTTATTATAATTGAAAATAACATACACTAAATAACCTATCTAACATTGACGAAAGTTTTCTTTTAGATAATGAAAACATCTGTCCCCATGAATCCTCGCAACTTAAAACCATGCTTTTTTTTTTGAAAGAGTTAATTAATTATATATTTTTTATTTGTTCTCCATCTAATTGTGTGTAACCAAGTATTACTTATTTAGGCATAAGCCATTTATAAAGGACCCCCCCCCCCCCAAAAAAAAAAAAATCTTTGGCAAAAGAAGGAAAAAATGATCTGCCCCAGCTTCAAATTGCTAGGACTTAAAATGCAATTTAAGATTAAGCTGAAATGCAACAACAAAATCATTTGCAATGCACAGCACAAAAAATGCTTCTGACACCCTTTCTGCTGATTTTTATGTATGTAAACAAAAAAATCTTGGAAAAACACCTATTTATCTTTGTTCCTAGATTTTTTTTATGTTTCAAACTGTCCACTCTGTTACAAGCCTTTCAGAAATAAAATAAGCAATTGCATTCAATGTGATATTTTTTTAAATAAGTACAAGTAATGTATCTGCTTTGATTACTTTGATACATTGAATTATATGATCAGTAACTAAGGTAAGCCTAAAATTCTTTGCTGATGATAGTTAATTTGCACTGTGGGATGTCCACTCTGTTACAGTCGCATTAATAGTGCAAAAAGTATTTTTTCTTGAAATTGCAGACAGAATTAGTTTTAGGATGCTTAGTTCATTTTATACTTGTTCTGTAATTAACTTTTCTTTACGATTAGAAATATATTTTTCAAACCTCATTTGTCTCCTCTGTTACACAAAGTGGTCGAACTATTCAAAACCCTTAATGAATGACTCATATATATACAAGCAGTTTACACTTTATTATGCACAAATAAACAGAGAATAAGTTTTAAAACAATGATTAGTTGGCGAAAATTACTTCATTTGATAAACTTAACTCGACAATTTCAGACATGATTTGTACCATTTTGGCTGGAATAACCCATAAATATAACATTTGCATCTCGGAATGTATCTTTATTTTTTCAAAATTAAGTTGAATTTCGAGGTGATCGTTTAAGAATTAAATTATTAATTTGTTTTTAAAAAAGTGAATATGTTTAGCATGACCCTTAATGTATTTAAAATGATAATTTGCCACTTTTAAGAATGTGTATCTTAATTTTTTGGAACTAAAGTAAATTTTCAAGTTGATTATTTAAGTAAAGTTTACTCATTTGTTTTTTAAAAAGTGAACAACTTTAGCATACCTCTTAAAAGTATATTTAAACTGCTGATTTGAATCTTCAGAAAACATGTTCCTTTGTTTTTTGGAGTTATATAAAATTTTTAACTGATTATTTGAGTATAACTTTATTATTATTATTATTATTTAACACACTGGTCCTGTTTTAATATTTTCTTCTTTAACTTGTATGTTAGAAAAATTACATGCATATTATTCTTTAAAAAAAAGAATTTCAAAGCAAAATTTTGCTTTATATTATTGCAAAATTAGAAATAAGAAAATGTGTTACTTTGTAATGAAGTTTAAATTCATAAAATTCTAATAAAATATGTATCAATTTGAAAAAAAAAAAAAAAAACGTTTATCTGAGCTTAGTTTTTTTTCCTTTTTTCTTTCTTTGTTTCTTTCTTTTTTTTTAATATTGGTGAAATATTTAATAACTGTATCATTTACGTAGAAACCTATTGAAATGATATTGAAACAGAAAAGCTTTAAAATTTAAACTAAGAATAATTAAAAGTTTAAACTTTGAGTATATACAGAAATATTTAATTCAATCTTTTAAAGTTTTGTCTATTTTGATAAAAATACATAATTTAGAAAGAAATCACAATATGCTAGTGTTTCATTTCATATGTAGCGCTACTCCTGCACAAATAAAATAGAGGCTTTAAAAATTAATTTAAATGTATTTAACATGTTCTTAAAGAAATTATGCGAGAAACAACGTTGATTTATTGTTTTGAAGCTGCATTACATAAAAATAAGCGAACATGCAATGTAATTGTAATGCCGGATATCCGCCGGATATCCGGTATCCGGCGTGTGATGAGCCACCGGATATCCGATATCCGGTATCCGGCAAAATCACTATCCGGTCCATCCCTATTTTTTTATGTGTCAATACTTTTTTTCTTATCATAAAGCTTTTTGAAAACCTCTAATTTTCACAAAGAATAAGTCTTGATTTAGCGGCTTCTAATAATTGAAAAATAAATTTGAATTGAAAGATCTCCTAAATTAAAGTTCTCACACCAAGTAATAAATAATTCCTATTTTTTCTTTTTTTAATTTCATGTCTAGTTACCATAATTAACAACGTGTTAAATATGTTATGTGTGAACGTAATTTTATTAACAATAATATCGGCTCAAAGGTTTAAAAATTGGTTTACTGAACTTGAATAAAATTTTGAATTTATCTTGAGAGAGTTAGGAAAAAATAATTTTTTTTCTCAAAAAAAAAGTAGTAACTATTTCTAAAATCGGAATCGTAAAAGAAAGAAAAAAAAAAGGAAAACAGTGATAATGATATTGGTAGTATTAAAAATAATCAATTTGATCATTAATCGGCTTGGCCGATTAATCGGCCGATTATCAATAGCCGATTAATTGGTAATCGGTAATCGGCCAATTTGCTTATCGGTGCATCCCTATTTGTAATGGTTCGTTAAATGTAAACCTTACAAACATTTCTATACATGTCACTTACGGCACTGCTTCAGTGGTGTATTTGTGAATATAAATAATTCAAAAACCCTTGAAAATTTGGAAACTTTAATGTGCTGAATTTTGTGAAGTACATACAAGAAATATGACGTTTCGGTTACATCAAGCGCGGACACAAGGGAGGGGCGATCTTCCCATTCTTGAGCCACAATAGCTCTCAATACCAAAGTCCTAAATACATTGGATTTTCAGATGACATTAAGGGAAGATCTTCGAGACTGTATTCCGGAAACATTTCGAAACTGAAGCTCCAAAATCGCAGTTTTAGATGATCTCTGATCATGTTAAGGAAAGGAGGATTCGGAGGCTCTCCCATGGTAATGGTTTTTGAAATTTGTCCAAAAATGCAATTACTGACCTTCGTTAATGAATGATGTTTGAGAACGAGATAAGTTTAAAACTCCCTTCCAAAATTGAAAAAAAAAAAAAAAAAACCTAAAATGCCATCCGAGATTATATTCTTGGTGATGCTGGAAAAAGAGAGCGTAGAAAGTTTTCCCGGGATATTTTTTGAAATTAAAAATGTGATTGTAATGTGACGTTTTCGAAAAGCCAAATTTTGTGAGCGTAATTTAGAGTCAATATTATTATTGCATTTCAATGACTGCAACATTGACACTTTATGGGGAGGTGTTTTCCGGGTATTTTTTTTCCTGTTCTTTTTTTGGTGGTTGGTCTTCATGGTATGGGGGGGGGGCGTCGCTATTGTTCTTGCAGGGTACCCCTGAGTATAATTCATTCATTTTTAAATGCACGTCTCCCTCCAAAATAGGGGACGGGATAATTGTTAATAATATTTCCACTATCTCAAAGTAATTTATTTTCCTTAACAATAGTTAACTAAAAGAAAAGTAATAATAATAATATAGTACTAATTGATAAAAGAAAATAATACAGTACTAATGATAGAAAATAAAAATAATTTTTTCATAATAATAATGCAGCACTAATTGATACAAATGGTCTCAAAAAATTCATCATAGTAATTAATATTATAACTAAAAGACTTGATTAAAATTCTCTAAGCCCTTAAATTAAATGTACATAACTTGCACTTTGTGAATGAATATTAATAGCCGAAGCTAAAGTTCTCTCCGCTTGCCGAAAAGTTATTAAAGCTACAATATGGTTCTTTTCGCTGTAACAGCGCTCTGCGGATTTTTCGGTAGGACAGGCCAGACATGGAATGACCGCGGAAATGAGGAGTCATGGGGACTAGGCGACAACAACACAAGACGACGCAAAATGAGGTGCTAGCGCATTTTCTCACAATTTATCACTGCGCCTCTAAGCGTCTTTCCCGGAATCTTGAGAACGTGATCCTTCGCTGAGCTGATTACTGCTGAGATCTGGCCGAGGGAATAATTCAGTCGTCATGGCGAGGAAATATTTCTACTGGAATTGCGGCCGATGATAAGAAAGTTGCTTGATTAATTGGAAAGCAAGAAATTGGTTGCGCTATAAAGAAAAATGTACGGAATAATTTTTCTGTTGCTGAAATGTTTTATGCTTGAGAACCATAGGCAGCTTGTAAGTGGGGGAGGGGGGGGGCTTATAATTTTCAAAAATAAATAAGCTTTACACTCTCCACTTTTCTACGTTCAAAATTAGTGATCAATCGACAAATGATAAAATTGACCAATTCATAAATATAAAAAAATAATAATTGACCTAATAAGTATGTGTTTATGTCTTTCTCTTGTTATTGTTTCATAAAAAATAAATAGAGATTTGAATCAGAAGGAGAGAGTCGAATGTGGCAGGGTTGGGGGTTTGGATGTCTATAACTGATTTTGGACAGGACAGGTGGGTTTTACTGTTGCAAACTTTACTGTTGTCTAAAACTGCTCAAAACGGTCCAACAGTGTCTTAAATTCCTCAAGTATACAAAAGCTAAGGGGATTCAAAATAATATGTATTTACTGTAATATTTAAAATGCATAAATAAAAATATCAATTAGTTCTAATCAGGGTTGATACATTTTAGCCGGGCCAAAAAAAGCCGGCCGGCTTTTTTTGGTTTAAACCACTTAAAAAAGGCCGGCTAATTTAGGAAAAAAGGCCGGCTTTTATTAAAAACTCTGGCTTTTTTAGGATTTTTTTTTTTGTGGTGTTTTATTTTAATTTACTTACAATGAAAATTATATTATTAATACAATTACAGCTCTGTTGACAAATTCCATGACACAAGACTAAAAATTAAATAGTTGTTACAAAAATAGAAAAATAAAGCTATTGTTCTATATCAGGTAATTAGTCTTGTTCAATGGAATGTAAATGGTCGTAAATGAATTTTCGTCAAAGTATTCAAAAGCTCACATGATTCTGCTGCTGTTGTTAGTAGTTATCTGGTTTAGTCTTCAAATAACAATGAACTCTTATATTTTTTTCTGCTTTTTTTTAAGTCACAAAAACTTTTATCTGCTTCTTAATTGAAAAACAATTGTTTAAAAAATAAAAAGTTTTTTATGTATACATAGAAACCAACAGGTCTATATTAGTGAATGAATTTAAATTCTACTGGAATGATACAGATTTCAGAAGTAATGTTTTTACTATTGTATACATAAATAATAGTGCAAAAAAAAAAAAAAAAAGAGCAAACTGGTCGATGCAAATCTTTTTAAAATTTTTACTTTAGGCAACATGGCAGCGGGAAATGCTAGTTTAGTAACTCAAGAGTTTTGAAAGCACTTGTTTAAGGGAAGAGGGAAGTACTTAAATCAGAGATATCAGATTATAAAGAGGCTAAAAATAAAAAGCCTGACTGGTTTTTTGATTTAAAACACTTTAAAAAGACCAATTTTTTGTAAATCTGTCTCTTTTTTTTTCAAAGCATATTTTAATAAACATATTGGAATAAAAATTGCTCTTATATGAACAATATCATTAAGTTATACTGTAATATTAAATTAGATAAAATAAGATAAAAATTTGCTTCTTATAAAACATACATTACAAAAATAGGAAAACAAAGGTGCCACTCCCTCAATCAACTGGATTGTCAAATTGTCATTGAGCTGACCATTGCTCTTTCACCTGCTCTCCACTTCCTAAAGAATGCAGGAAGGCATCCTTTCTTTTAGTATAATAATGTGCAGCCACCTGCTTTTTATCTCGATTTTAAACTTTTAATCCTTTTGTACATTGGTGCTCCTGTCACTCAATTTGAAGGATTGTTCCCAATGATATCTCACCCTTTATTTCCGCACAAGCCTCTACTAAATTCTGAGACTCCTGTTATTGCTTAAGGACACAGGGTTTGCCTTCCCTTTTATTAAGGGGCCATAGTTTCTAGGAAGGGAGATAATGCCTTGCTTTCACTAAAGAGTGCTGGTCATGATACCTTCATATCATTTTACAAATAGTGCAGGATGTGCTTTTTTGTCCAATTGACATGTGTCTTCAGACAATTCTAATATTTTTTCTTTTCAGCAGAGTTTAAATAAAGGGAAGTTCGCTCTTTGCGTTTTATTCAAATTCAAACCAACTAATCCAGCAGTGATATGCTATGACATTATTATTTGATGTTTTATAATGATTTGCAGTTTTTGTGTAAATATTTCTTTTATCATTTCACAAAAGTATTGTTTTATTACTTAAATTTATATGGGTTACCTGATTAAAATGCATAGAAGTCAAAAGTATAAGTGTAAAGTATAATATTTTTAAAAAGGCCAAAAAAGACAGGCTTTTTTTAAAAAAAGGCCAAAAAAGGCCGGCTTTTTTAATAAAAGCCGGCCGGTCTGGCCTTTTTTAAAAAAAGCCGGCTTTTTTGCAACCCTGGTTCTAATTAATAAATGTTTGATAATATATTTCTCTGAAAAATTAATATTAAAATTGAAAAAAATAAAACTATCATTTTAAGTAAAAAAGTAAACTTGACAATATTACAGCTAGTTAATATTTCCTTATGTAAGAGCTAGTAGCATTATGAAAAGAAATTTGCATAGCTACCAAAGGAACTAATTTTATTGATACTTATTACTTAAAAAGGAAAAAAAAATATTTTAAATGAGAAAA
The DNA here is from genome assembly GCA_038373865.1 of Uloborus plumipes. Taxonomy (NCBI): domain Eukaryota; kingdom Metazoa; phylum Arthropoda; class Arachnida; order Araneae; family Uloboridae; genus Uloborus; species Uloborus plumipes. The sequence goes on from JAXGGA010000292.1 coordinate 240,201, forward strand.
ATATTTAGGAGAAAAAATAGCTCTTTTTTTTTTTTTTAAGTTCCTATACATCTTCTACATGATGTTTAAATTTGAAAAAAAGCTCAATCCTAGATTGAAAAATAACAATTTGTTCATGTGCACTATGTTTCGAAACTAGTGATTTTTTTTTAAACTGCGGTTAGTTTGTGTCAGAGATCACCGCAGTGTAGTGATTAGTTATTTCATCGCTATATTGACGTGCTAAACATAGAAGTCGTATCTGCACTTTGAAAAAAAAAATATTGTTATGAAGTGGTTCTTTGTCATTTACTTTATTATAAATGCGATATTCATGGTCATTTGAGAACGGGAGATACTGTTTAAAAAATTCTGAAAATGTACCTCCTGAAACAAATGCATGGAGGCGCAAAATTTCAAACAGCAGTATCTCAGTTTAAGATCGTCTTCAAATACCACTTTTGCGCTTAGCACGGCAGTATATTCAAGCGAAGAAAAACTACAATGAACCTTTTTTTCAGTTGACAAACTGTCATTTAGTGTTTTTAACTCAATTACTGACCTATATTTTCAGCGCTTTCATATGTATATTTTTGTACAAAGTTTGGCTACTATTAAAAGCAAAGCTGTTTAAACTCACAAGTCTTCACTGAAATTTTTAGTGAAAAATTACAATTTCTTTGTAACTAGAATAGAATCAGGTGTATAAATTAAATGTATTTTTAAATACATATTTGAATGTTCACATTCAATAAATATGTTCTAATTTACTTTTTTCAATTAATAAAATATTCCTTTAGTAGATTTATTCTGTTTTTGATACTTGCTCACAAAGTACAATTTTACGGAAATTTAATTTTGGACTCTTTTGGACAGATCCTTCAGATCTGTTGCTGCAAATTTATTAAATGTGTATTTTAATACCTACCCGTCCTACTAATTATATTTTAGTGTTTGAAATCAAATATATATCTATCACATGTGGGACAAAAGTCTGCTTTTCCTTGGAGTGGCCCATAAGCATATCCTGCACAGGTAAGCAGCTGCGCCTGTTCTTCAATTTTCCCCAAAGAGACTTCACCCGATATGCATTAAACTTTAAAATCCTCGCCATCAAGGTAAATGCTGTCTTCCTCATAAAGCTCGTCGTAATTATGGATATCGCCGAATCATCCCGAGTGCCTCCGATCGGCGTTCGGGAAATCGAAAATTGGACCCGATTCAGGAAGTGCATTGAGTTGTAAATCTAAACCGGAGACCTGGGAGAATCGCCGCGTTCGGAAGCAGACAGGCAAAAGGGAGCCTGATATTAGGCTCGACGAGTAGGCACTAATGAGTCTTTGATCCCCCAAAGGAAGGAAGCTAAAGGGGGTGGGAGCACGTCTGATGAGATAAAATGAGGCGAGATAGGCGCCAAATTGGGTTGGAGTGTGGTAGGGAGACTAAAGGGTTTTTGTGTTGTCTGCTTATTCTAGCTTCAGATCAAGAGTAAAACTAAGTGGTATTTTTTTTTTCGCTGGAGACACTACACTTTGAAATGCTTTGAGTTTTCCGAACTAATGAATACATAACGCCCACCTGCGATAGTAGTGGCACCTTTCAAAAAGTTGGGAAAAGGTGAGATTTATAATTACAAAAATCAACCTGACCCCGAAAATCATGATTTGTAATATCATGATTCTTGTAATCACCCTAGTTGAACTTTAAGAGATGCCAATGAGCATAGAAGTAATAGTAAATAGCGAGCAAAATTACTAACAATTTTGCTCTTTCTTCATACCTATCATACATTTTTTTAAATAATTTTTTATTCGCAATAATAGTCTTCCAAAACTGCCTGTATGAGTATTCCATAATCCTAATAGTGCCTCAGAGGGTATAATAATGAGGTTAAAATCACTGGCATTGAGAGAGGGCATATTAAACACCCTTACAGGCCTTGCTTTTTACAATATTGCCAACCCCAAGAACTGATTTGATCAAAAAAACCTCTCCAAATAGTCATTCTGGCTGCCTAGTGGATAATAAAAATAGTAATGATCTTTGTAATGATTTTGCTGATATCTAAACGACTTTCATCCAGTTTTAAGAAAATCCAGCCCAGAACTTTTTCAGCGGGTCTGTATTTGTGTACCGCTATTCCCCCCCCCCCCCCAAACGATTGGAAAGTATGTGCACAGTGGCCTAAATAATGTAAAAAGTATGAACTCAAAAGAACGTTGAGTTTTTCTCTCTGCCAGAGGAGGTTCGTGCAATTTGGCTACAAATTCATTCTATGTAAAATAAACAAATTTTCTGAATTTTTTGTGCCATACCCTTTTTTATCTAGATGAAATTTAGCAGGCAATCTGCACTAATATTCTGTACTTTCAAACGGTTTTATTTTTTCTTGAAAAATTTTTATTCCTGAGATATAGCCATTTTCTTGTTTCGCGCATTGATAAAATTTGACATTTTTGTGTTTTTTGCTTCATTTTAAACAATAACTGAGTTTGATGAATAATCAATATGTATCACCAAGGATAGGATATTTTCTATTTATTTAAATGAAAAAAACTCCCACTTTTGCCAGAGAAACTCTGATAGAAAACTTTTATGGTGGAAGATTTCAGCAAAAATAGAAACCAATTTTACAAAAAATCCTGACGGGGTAAAATTTTTTCAATTATTTTTCTTGAAATCAGCACCAAAAAGTACATGTAACTCACCTATTATTCCTCTTGTACTTTTTTTCATTGCACGCCTGTGCAATTAATGTGAATAAATGGGGGAAAATTTTAATATTTTTCCAACAATAACTAATTACGGCAGTGATTGAAAACGATTTTATGGGACAGTTCTGTTTCATGTAATTTTTACGTTTTAACTTCTACTTTTTTATAAACAGTCGTGCTTTTTTCTGTTTGGGGAAAGAAATTTTAGAAGTTTTATGATGGTGAGAATGTGCTTAGTTTTTTATTTTACACAGAAGCATTAAAAGGATTAAGATGATGAATTCCAATACGTTTTAGAAATTCCTTTAGATTAAAAGTCTTGTATGAAATTTATACAGCAAAGTTGTGATCGAGAATGTGTCAATCATACTGTACTTGTAAAATCTATTATTGCTCCAAATTTTCACCTCAGAAAAAAAAATGCTGTTTTTTTTTTTTTTAATCTAAAATGCTGTTTAAAAAGAAACTAGTACTAATAAGTTTCCAATAAAAATAAATTAGTAGCATCTGCAATTTTTTTACATTATTAAACCTTCTTAGAAATTGTTTTCCAGCACTGAATAAGCAGGAAAAATGAACTGTATTTCGTTTGTATATTATTAATTAGATGTCTTTAAAATCCAGCCCAAAAATTGATCTATCCGGATGCAGGGATATAAATTCTGTTTTTAAGGGTATTTCTTTTTAAAATCAATTCTTTTCTACTTTTTCTGATTCTAATCTCTAATTTAAAGCTCAGTAAGAGCTTTTAAGAAATAATTGATTTGCTTTAAAATAAATCAAATCGAAAAGAGCTTTTTCATTTTTTTTCATTTAATTGAATTTTTTCGAACGATTGATTTAGAATTCTTTTCTTATTCTGAAATTTTAGCTTTTCGTTTGCCATTTCTTTCATTCCAGTTTTAAATTTTCTTTCTTTCTGTGATTTTCTCCCTTACATCAAATTGAAAATATATTGCAGTTGGATCTATTTCTAGTGATTTCATTTCTAAACGTTTTATTTATTCACTTAGAGGCTGAGAATGTAATTTTATATGGAATAACATTTTTCTTTTCGATTTCCATTGGAGTATATTTCAGATTATGTTTCTTTTTCTTTCTTTTCTTTTCTTTTTTTTTTTTTTTTTTTTTTTTTTTGCACTTAAGTGAAATAAACAAGTTAAAAGAACATTCATTTTGCTTTGCAATTTCTCTCGAGTTAAATGTACATTCTGGGAATTCGTCAATACTCTGCATCCAAACGCTTGTTGGAACTACAATGTGTTGCCAAACTAGAATTAAATACATTTTAAAATAATTTAAGTCTATGTGAATTGCAATATCTAAACTTAATTTCGATCCAACTCGATCAATGGAAATCCTTTCATGGAATATTTCATTTGTTTTGCGTTTGAATGTTATATCTGCAGTTACCTTCCAGCGATTGCGCGTATGTAAGAAATACATTACACTGTAAAAAAGAGATGTTGTTTTTACAGTATAATACAGCTAATTTTACAGTAATAAACTGTAAAATTGTTAGTTTCACAGTTTATTACAGCATATTTTAGTTTTAAACTAGAATCCCTGCTGTCAGTATTATACTGTTGTTTTTGCAGTACAGCAGTACAATAGAGCTAATTTGATAGTAAAATTGCTAATTTTACAGTAATAAACTGTAAAATTGCTTGTTTTACAGTAATAAACTGTAAAATTGCTTGTTTTACAGTAATAAACTGTAAAATCGCTAGTTTCGCAGTTTATTACTCTGCTTTTATTGTTTTAAACTGGAACTTCTGCTGTCAGTATTATACAGAAAAACAATCGTTTTTTTTTTTTTTTTTTTTTTTTTTTTTTTTTTTTCCAGTGAAGAGTCGACTCTCGTTTTATACCTTTAGTTCTGGTGGATCTGGTAACGCCTGTCTTTGGCTATTCTACCCCTTCCCTTTGAATTGCTTTCAGTTGCCGACAAAAGTTTGCGACTTTACTATAGCGTATGTGGTCGTCGTACCAACATAGTAATTGACATTTTTTTCCGTCGGGTTTATTCTGTATCACGTAAGTCCATTTTACGTAACGACAAACGTAAGTCCATTTTACGTAACGACAAACGTAAGTCCATTTTCGTTACTTTTAGGGAGAGCGCGAAATCGTTTGACTTATCAAAGTTTGGGACTCGTGCTCTTTTAAAACTGTAAATAATTGCAAAGGCATTCCTTTGATAGAATAACGTTCTCATGGGTAGAAGATTTTACCTGCAGTGAAATAATAAAGTGAAAACCGTTATAGTTGGAGTTATGTTAGTCTGACTTTAAGGTTCAGAACTGAGGTTAAATGGAAACATTTTATTTTATTTCCTCCAGGATCCCCCATACCCACAATTACACGTGGTTTAACCGGTTGGACGGGACCCTAAAGAGAGATTCGTTTTTTTTGGACCAAAAACAAAACAAATCCCTGGTCCATTACCACCAGAGGTATCAATTCACTTCGAGGACTTAGTGGCCATGAGCATTTTCGACGTCTCCCAGCCACTATTAGTGAAGACGGTGAATCTTTCATCGGCTGGAAATGAACCCAGGACCCTCCAGTTGCGAGTCCGGCCCCTTAGCTATCGGGCTACAACGGCCCCACGGTTAAAAGTTACACAAAGCTGCTTACGTCACTTTTCACATGTAAAACTGCTTGTAAGATAGTAAATTCGATTGTACACAAGTCCAATTATAAAAATAATTTTAAAGTTCAGTTTATACCGCATCGTAAAAAAAATTCCTCCTTACATTTGTAAAATTATTTATTATTATATTTTTTTGTTTGTAAAAAGAAAAAAAAATCATGGAAACTGTAATAAGTTATACTAAACTTTTCCAAAAACAAAATGTTCCAAATCCCCCTGATCCGAAAAAAATGAGGCATTTTGCTCTTAAATAATGAATCACGAATGAAAAACGTTTTTGCAATGTATTGGAAAGATTTAAAACAATAATTGATTTTCGTAAAAGAAATCAAATTGAAGAAATAAAAGTTTTGTTTACGTAGCTTTTTTTGAGAGAAAAATTCCGTCTTTTTAGTTTTTAGATCTTTTTTTGCTCTGCGATGGAGTTTTTTTTTTTTCTGTATTAAGAGCATCTATTTTTTCCCGTTTCAATGATTACTTCTTTTTCGTGATGAATGAAAAATAAACTTCTGCCAAATTCTGTTGTTTTACTTCATTTCAATTCGATGTATTTTATTTAGTCTGATTTTCAAAACATTTTTATTTGTAAGCGAAAAACGTATTTATTTCATAATATTTTTTCAAACAAAGACTTTTTTAAGAAAGGTTAAAAAAATAACTTTTTGTCGTGTGACGTTAAAAAATTACCGTGACTTTTTATTATAACCTCTTAAATAAATTTCATTAGTGTAATATCTTTTGTGCAGAGTTCTAATATGCTAGTTGAAGAAATTTTAGAAGCCAGAAAATACTTTTTCTTACTTTCTAATAAGTTAAGTTACATTAATATTAATCTCTCTTTTTCTTCTCTCTCTCTCTCTCTTCCTCTCTCAGAATGTTAATCATATAAGGTAACTTTGTGCCCTTGGGTTAAATTTGCATCACTTCATATTTGAAACAAAAAAAGGAGTGTAGAAATCACAATACTTCATTCTCATCGGGTAGGTAACAATGCCCGTTCTTTGCTTTTTATTTAGCAGAAGAAATTTTAAATACTGTACACCGCTCATTGTATGATTCAATAATTCTGAGCTTCCTGAAAGAAAGCTATTCTTGAATACTATTCTGAAGTGTATGAAATTGTTCTTCCTACCTCTCTGCAATATAATAAATTGTAGAAAGTTTATATGAACCTGTATTAAAACAATTCATTTACATTATATTTCTGATATGGCTCAAAGTATATGGCTTCTGTATAACTTTGAAAAATGTAAATAATTACTAAAACTGGTTTTTATCTACCTTGCTCATTAATCAAGGACACTATATAAAAATTTAGGCTTTTTTTATTTTCATATTCATGTCAATAGATGCAATAACATTATTAAAATATGAGTGAAGGAGATACAAATACAGAAATTAGGGATCAAAATAAAGTGAATAATTGTAAACTGCATGTAGGATGTATATAATTACTGTACGTGGTATCATCGGTTAGATAAAGAGAAACGTTTTTTTTCCTTTATTTTTATTAATGTTTAAGGTATTAGAGAGGCCATTATTAAATCGTACAAAATTACCTTTAAAAAAATCTACTAAAATAACTTTTTTTGATCCTGTTTGCAAATATTTGTGAAATGAACTGAATTCAGCTGAACTATGCTGAATGATAGTCCACAGCAATATATATATATATATATATATATATATATATATATATATATATATATATAATTAAAACTGCTATCGCTTAACATGTTGCTAAAATTAATGAAGAAATGTTTTGAATGAGAGAAAAAAACAAGAAAACAATAAACGTTTTTTTTTTAAATGTATGATTTTCAGCTTTGTCCCATTAGGATTTTATATCAGCAAGTAAGTTGTGAAAAGACAAAAGTTAAATTTTGCTTCTTAAAACATTTCAATTGACACACAGAAACAACTCATGCATGTGTTTCGTGAGGCACAATCATCATAGTCATGAATGACCCAAGAAGACGTTTGATAAATAAAACAGATGATGTATTCACGTAAATGAGCTAGTTTTTCTTTTTTTTTGAATAAATTAATAAGGAGGTAAATATCCTTCTTTCGTGTGCTTGTTTCGAGCTTTCAGTCAAAAACATAAATAATTATGTGAAGAAATTGAAATCTCAACATCGGCCATTATAGTACCTTTGTGATAAGAACTGGCCGGTGCATGACAATAGATAACATTATCTCTCATTAACTACATACTCTTCGTGTGTCCTTTTTGGAACTACCCGCTCGCAGAGTTCATCAATAATCTCCAGATTGCAATTTTGAGCTTTATTTCCTAAACGAGATGTCTTTATTAAGGAACATGATTAATGGGTTTCCTTAATAATATACCTGGAGCTCAAATTAAACAAGATTGTAAGGCGAGATTTTAGCTGATGGTGTTATCAATGCACCACAACCCAGCAGCACGCAAGTACCAAGAGATCGCATGCTAATTAAATATATAACATAGAATGGGAAGCTATTAATAAAAATTCAAAGTTAAGTGAGGATAATATTTTAGCATTGATCTTAAAGATTTCTGTCGGGTATTTTCATTAAAATGAACAGACATATTTTAATGAATATTTCGTTAACAATAAATTATTATGTCCATTTTCAAATTATAAAGACATTTCTTTTAGAAGTTCTCCAAATAATCCTTTTTTAAGAAAAGTCAAATTAAAAGTAATTATTGATTTAAATAATATTTTTCGTTACAAGCCTTTTTTGAAAAATGTACTGCTCTAACCGATACAGTTTTCGTTAGTTGTAGCAGAGCAAGGGCGGATCCAGAAATGTTCCAAGGGGGGGCAATTGATTTTTTTTTCTTACTTGCCCATTTTTTCGGACATGCATCCTCGTTTACACGGGTTGATTACAAATGTTTGGCCTTCCATTTCGAAAAATTTCCAGATCAGAGCCCCGAATCCCCGCACCCTTTCCCTTAATATCATCAGAGATCAACTAAAATTGCCTTTGTTGAACTTTAAAATCTAAAAACTGCGGGAGAAGAGTCCCTCAAGGGAGGGGCGATCGCCCCTCCCTTATATCCGCACTTGTAGCAGAGAGATTCCATCATTAATCAGTTAATCTACAAATAATGTCTTGATTTCTACTGCAAAATGTGATGAGCAGTTTTTGTGTTTTCCAAAGATCATTTTACTTTTTCATATTGGTTGAAGTTAATATAGAAATGATATACTGCAAAAAAAGCTGTTTTTATAGTACATTACTGCCAGCAGAGGCTCCCATTTTAAACAGTAAAAATTCAGTAATAAACTGTAAAACTAGCAATTTTACAATTTATTACTGTAAAATTAGCAATTTTACCATACAATTAGCTGTGTTATACGGTGAAAACAACAGTAATACTGGCAGCAGAGGTTCCAGTTGAAAACTGTAAAATGCACTGCAATAAACTGAAACTATCAATTTGAAAGTTTATTGCCGTAAACTAGCAATTTTACAGTTTATTACTGTAAAATGAGCAATTCTACAGTTTGTTACTGTGAAACTAGTAAAATTAGCTGTACTGTACTGTGAAAACAAAATCTATTTTTTTTCAGTGTATAGACTAAGTTTAATAACTAGATTTTTGCAGCAAAGATTTTACTTTGTAATTTTATTAACTCTTCAAAGAGACTTAATTTTATCCTACTTCTCTGTTCAATACCTTCACTTGTAGAATGAAGTCTTAAAATTGCCACACTTTTCAAACAGGATTGAGATGGACGATTTTACGATCTCAGTAACAAATTACAAAGAGCATCTTATAATGCAAAAAATGCTCTAAGTATTCCATAATGGAAAGAAAACGATGCATAAGTTCCAGATGGTAAGTGACACACACAAGAAAGTTATTTTACCACTTTCTTGTTGAGCGTCAAGCACTTTTAGCGCTGATGAAGGGGCTCAATCCCAGCCGCGAGTTAGGAATTCGCTGCATTTTCTTAACGTTTGTGTGGTTTTTATTCCTCTTATGACAGTGAAATATTTTCTGAGCAAAATGATAAATTAGTTAATTTTTAGAGGAGCAGCAGATTTTTGTTCTGCTTTGCAATGCACGGAGTTAATTTCTCTCTGCCTCAAATGAGTTAATTTAAGTGTACAAAGTCCTATTCACGAATCCCAAATTATCACGCAACAGCTCCTGAACATTTATAAACACTTATAAACCGGGAGAATCTGTACCTATATATCATAACATAGTATGAGAAAGGAAATCTAGCCAGTTTTGAATTTATGCTAGTTTGTCGCTGAGTCTCAGAGCCAGACTAGCGTAAGACCAAAATTGGCGATTGTATGTAAAATCTTAATTCGCATTGAAATTTTGGAATGTATTTCTGAAAATCAAATCCCTTCATAATTATTTACCAATGCTAAAAGAGCGCGAGTCCCAACGTTTGTATACGCCAGACAAATACACTGGCGGAAAAAAAAATCCCAACACCAAGAAAGACTTGTATTAGATAAACGAAATTTGGTAGGCGTGTTTATACAACTGAAAGATGACATCGATTGAAATTTCGTGTTCCGTGTATAAGTGTGGCGCAGCTGGCGTCACTCAGAACATGCAAATAAGGCTTGTTCTGAAAGCGTGTTGTGAAGCTCGTGTGTATTATTTTTCCGTGAAATTGGACGAATTGCGTTCATGTTAGCCAGGAATACCTTTTAAGAAGACGAAGAAGCCATTATCAACAGCTCACCGAGTTTAAACGAGGTCGTACAAATTGGCTACGAGAAGGTGGATTTTCATTTCGCGATATTGCAGAAAGACTTGGGTGGGAATGTTTCCACCATGCATGATTATTGGAAGCTATGGGCAAGGGATGGTACTACCTCAAGAAGATCAAGTTCCGAGCTGCCACGTGGCACGACTGAGAAGGAAGATCGTCAAATCTTGCGTAAAGCTGTGGCGCATCGTACTGCATCTGCGGCTGACATTCGAGCTGCAGTTGGTACCGTCGTGACCCAAGGAACGGTAAGAAACTGTTTACTTCAAGGGCAGCTCCGAGCCAGGCAGCCTGTAGCCGGTATTCCATTGACTGCAAACCATTGCCTTTTCCGACGGCAGTGGTGCCACGACAGAGATCACTGTAGGTCGGAGTGGAGATCTGTTGTAATTTTTGATGAAAACAGATTCTGAATTAGTGCCAGTGGTGGCTGTATATTGGTCAGAAGGAGGCCAGGGGACCGCCTGCATCCAAACGGTCTACGGCCTAGACACACGGGACTCACACCTGGAGTTATGGTCTCTGGAGTAATTTCCTACGACAGCAGGGGCATTCTTGTGGTTATCCCAAACTCACTGACTGAAAATTTGTCGTCAGTCTGTTAGTTTAACCAGTAGAACAGCCCTTCTTGAGTAGCATTCAAGGGAGCGTTTTCCAACCGGATAACGCTCGCCCTCACATCGCTGCTGTAACGCAATGTGCTCCACAAAGTGCTGACATGTTACCATGACCTGCAAAATCACCAGGTCTGTCTCCAATTGATAACGTATGGGATATCATGGGATGGCACCTCGAGCATCATCCACAGTCAGCAATGACGGTCCTAGTATTGACACAGCAAGTGCAACAAGCATGGCACTCCATACCACAAAGTGACATTCGGCACCTGTATGACATAATGCATGCACGCTTGCCTTCAAAATTCTAGAGGTTACACCCTCTATTAAATTAATATAATTTCACATTTGCACAGCATTTTCTTGAGCTTAAATTAGCCAGTGATCTTGTACATTTAATCAATTAAACATGTTAACTAGAAAATTGCAATACCCAAATTTCATTACTCTACGGCAATTTTTTCTTGGTGTTGGGATTTTTTTTTCCGCCAGTGTATTTTGTGTCTCTCCTGCAAAGTAGTGATAATGGACTTACGCTAGTCTGCCTTTGAGGTATAGAAATTGCCTTGGCGATTTTTCAACTGTTGAGTACATTTCAAACGAGTTTCTAAGAATTAAGAAAATTAAAAAATTAAACCCTTCATCTTTTCAAATGAATATTTTCAAAAATTAGCGTCTGTAGCAGTGTGGTACATTCTTGCTTAACATTACCACCTTGCCGTCTACCCATCGTACACTAGACTCGATCAATTTATAATGCATTCTAATTTCCAACCCGACACTAATTTCTGGGCAATTCATTATTTATTTTAATTATCCTTCAATCTGGGAAATCCTATTAATTACCATTAGATATCCTCACACCTGCGGAGATCGGCTTAATCGCAGGCGAAATGCTGATTGGGCGTTATGTCGCATCCAATCAAATGTAATTTACGATTGAGCTTTATTGTTATTAAGGGCCATTAGCTGCTGGTCTAAACAGAGACGTGACGCAGAGAAAGTGACAACAGTTTAATAATTAATATCCTAATTGATCAGTTCTTTTGTAAAGTTTCCCCGCAAAAGGACGACAGTTTACTAATAATTACGCTTTCCTTAATTAATGTAAAACCGATTCAAGATACTTTCTGTAATTATGGTTTCCTATTTGAGAGATTTTCGTAAATATAGGATAGACCGTCCAATGAATGAACAGAACGCAGCCCCAATGAAGGAACATTGTCTTTTTGAGCAGTCAAGAAGATTGCTTATTGGTCTCACTTTGACCTAAGAAGGCGTAAAGAGTAAAGTATTATTTTTGTGATTGGTCCAACCAGTCACATGACTAAGAATTAAATATTTTCTACATTCACGTGAAACTTTTCATTTTATTTGAATATCTAATGCAAAAAGAACGACGCAACCTTGCTTTTGTGTTAAAACCCGTCAGAAATTTAGCCCTATACTCTATACTTTAACACATAAAACTTGAAATTATGAGAAGAACTTCAAGGGTTTTAAAAACTTTTTATCTTTTGAAGTTTAACACAAAAAAGTACGCTATTTCTTCTACACCGTAAAAGAAAAAATTAAACTTTCGTCTGTTATAACTTCTCACCGTAAAATCATACAAGAATACATATCTTATGAGATCTAAGTATTTTATGAAATATGTCCTCCAAGCAAATAAAATTATATAAATATTGCCTATAGAAATCCGCAAAATTTAATTGCATGACGTAGAAGTACATTTCATGTTCTTCATAAACTTCATGCAATGAAACGAGAATCTAACATACTTGAAGTTCTTGTACGATTGCCCAATCTTCTCTTAAATTTATTCTGAACTTTGAAACTGCTGATGTAATTACAACCGCACTCTTTCGAAATATTTTTCAAACTTTTGTACTTATTGCTTACAGGTAAATATGGTTGTCGCATTAAAATTGTACTCCCTGGATATTCTAACCGATAAAATGAAATCATTTAAATCTTAAAATGAAAGAATTTAGAATCTTCGTGGTCCATCTCTGAAAATGAAAGACACAAGTATCGAAAGTCACACTGTAAAAGCAATAGAAGAAACAAAACAGAAAAAAAAGGAGTTGAGTCCTACTATACAGCCTACCAGGGGTAAAGTTGTTATAAAACTTGGGTTCCAAATGTAACAGAACTAAAACACAAGAGAGACTTCCTGCGTGGAACTAAAAAATTATTTTTTAGAGTATAAGTGGAAGAAGCAAGTGAATTTTACTAATCATAAATGAATCAACTTAAATGTACTTTCAGGAGCTGACCGCGCTTTTTCAACAGACAAATATAAATATCGTTGGTTTGAGTCCAGTAAATATCCTTCAGGTAACTATTTTTCTGAAATCTTGGCACTGTAAATATTTCTTTCCGTGCTTGTTGAAGTTTCAGCTATACAAACCTCCCCCTAAAAGTATTTTAAAGTTCATCTCTTTAAAATTATGCTTAGTTTAATATTAATTTTTATATCACACGCATTCACACAAACACACACATAGACTCTTTTATATATTTCAGTGTTTGGAAATAACCTTCGCAAAAATCGATGGTTGGAGATGATATTGAACCACCAACAAATCATTAAAAACTAATCAAACGCTTCAATTCAAACTCGAAATAAATTTTCATTAACCGCATAGTTAGACGTTTAGAGAAAAGTAAGGACTATTAAACCCCACCGAGCCTTACAGTTTGATCCTCATTTTCAGAGATTATCCGCAATATATCATTATTAGCCTTCAGCCAGGGGAATAATTTTAATTATAATCAGATCATTCATAGAAGCTTTTCATTATCGTGCCGCCATAGGGAACCGACAAAGGCAGATGATAACGTTCGTGAAAGAAGATCGCGCCATCAGCACGTATAATTTTGGGTTCAAAATAGAAAGTCATTAGTGGTTATGAAAAATAAGGGCATCTTTGAGAACAGCAATGTTTTTTTGAGCGATGCAAAATATTATATGTTTTCTAGATTTTTTGTGTGAGCTTGAAACGAAAGCTTTCAAAGTACGTTTTTGTTCGCTTTCTTTTTTACTTCTTTTGTCAGATTATAATCTGGAATTGTGCCTGCCATATTTTGATTTTCTATGAAGAGCTCGTGTAAAATCATACTTACATATCGTACGTGTGTATCATATCACTTGCTGGCGAGAGTAATCATCCAAAAAAATTGTGAAAACTTATTGGTTTAAGTTCTGAATTGATTTTTTTTTCTTTTTCTTTTCTTTCTTTTTCTGTCATAATACGGGCACAAAAGTAGTAAACTGGAGCACAGGAAAGTATAATCTATATAATCAATAGTGGCGAGTAATTAATTTTTATAGTTTAGAAGAAAGATTTTCTAACTTTAACAGTACTATATTGATTTTTTCGTATGTTGCAGTTTTTGACAATTAACTGATTTAATCCAGCATGCACAGTAACATTATCTGCGAACTGTAAGAATTGAGGACCAGGCCCGTCATTTAGGGGGGGGGGGCAGGGGGTAATTTGCCCCCGCCCCCCTGACTTTGGAAAATCAATGTATTGGCATATAAGTGGGTGTGGTTTTTGCCACTTTTTGGTAAATTTTACACTGTGTGTGCACCTTTGCCCCCCCCCCCCCCCTGGAAAATTTCGAAATTACGTCCCTGTTGAGGATCTAGTAGAAACATTTAATTAAAATTGAATATGAGGTACTCTACAAACTATTTCACGCTGTGAGGAGGGGAGAGGGTTCATGAAATTGGAATTTTGTGACGAAGGGAAAGGAGCGGTTCAAGAAGTATCACAACTTATGATCAAAATACGATTTTTTCTTAACTATAGTTTTATATAAATAGCATGACTTGTAACAACGGGAGGGGAGGAGTAATGTGAAGAGTGACACTTTAACAAAGCGGGGGGGGGGGGGCGGTATCAAATATGTTGAAAAAAGTGATGTCATTTATGGACGCCTTTTATTTTATTTTATTTTATTTTTTATGATTGAGAGAAACATGTAAACTAGGAAATTCAGATAAAAGTATTAAAAATGTCGTTTTCATTAAAATAAAATAACATTTTTGTTCTGTTTCCTACTTTTTTTGGATTATTATTTGTTCTCTGAATTATCTGTACTTGCATGACTGCACTTTCAAAACTTAGCATCTTCGTTGTATCATTCAATACACACCGAACACTCATTTTTATTTACGCTTATATCACCATCTACTTCTAGGTATGGAATATCGCATCTATTTTCATGCTCTCGAAGATTACTCTTTTCGGGTTTGAGGATTTTCAAACAATTTCTTATTAAAAATCGTAGTTGGTTTTGTCATGATGATTTGGATTTTTTCAAATTTTTATTTTTCTTCTCTTGTGCTCCGTTGCTCTAGTTTTTTTTTTTTTTTTTTTTTTTACTTCTTAAGCTTGTTTCACAAGTCATCCTTTTCTTTTATCGAAGGCTATCAGCTCTTGAGCATTTTACCTCTTTTTCTTTGGCTTTCCTTTCTTGCAGGATGGCTGCGGTGCAATATTTCTAGGATTTCGGTTGGGGTAGGATTATTTCCCTCTTCGACACCCCAGGAAACTACGGCATTTGTCCCTCAAAAAGTTTTTGTCATCTTCCCTAAAAGTATTGGATAACATGCCGGCTAGCCTAATACAGCGCAACAGAACCAGACGGGCACTATAAAGCGGCTAATATAATGCTCATGCTTCAAACTCACTAAAATTAACCTTGTTATTTTTCTTCTGTGAAAATTATGGATAATATGACTGAATAAATTATGTTGTTATATGATTTCGGGTACTCATTAGAACTGTCGGAATGATGAAATCATGCAAAAACACCACTTAGACTTCTTATTAATGTACAAAAACTATTTATACAGCTTCAATGTGTACACGACTTCACTCCAACTACGAGGGTGAATCAAATGAAAACCTTAAAAGTGCTGTAAAGTTCCGAGAAGTTGTAGGATTTATCCGGTAGATGGCAGGGATGTTCGTTGAAGTTCACACAATGACCACCAGGTGCGGTAGTGACCTTGCTACACACAACGAGCAGTGACTTCAGTTACAATATGGCCGCCCCATTATCAATATGCACCGCGTTAGAACAGCGATCAGTCATTCGTTTCTTGAGCAGTGAAGGTGTCAAACCAATGGAAATTCATCGCAGGATGACAGTACAGTATGGCGATTCATGTTTGTCCCTGCAGCAAGTGTACGAGTGGTGCAGAAAGTTTAAAAGTGGTATCGCTTCAATAGAGGGCTTCAAAACCGCGGTGCACGAGTGGCTACAGGCACAACCAAAAGAATTCTTTAAACGTGGTATTCATGCGCTTCCAAAGCGGTGGAACACTTGCATAACACGTCAAGGAGACTATGTCGAAAAATGATAAATGTAAGTTTTACTTAGTTGTCAAAATAAATAATTTATAACACTTTTAAGGTTTTCATTTGATTCACCCTCGTATAACAGGCAAGCTGTTCTTTTTCTTCATAAGGTAGTGAGTGGATTCCGTGGTACGACATCTTGAACAATACGGCGTCTTACCCAATCGACCCTGTAATTAAACCTCTTATAATTAAAACTCTATTAGATTTTATAAGGAAAAGACTTTAAACTAGAAATTAGAGAGAGAGTTCTATTCAGACACGTAATGACAAACATATTTCACAAGACAAAAGCACGAAACTGGTCAGGTTAAAAGATTCTATTTCACAGAAAACATTTCTATTCGTGACGTCAGGCTTTGAAATAAATTAAATTGCCCCTTAGACTGCACGTAACATCAAGAGCTAGATATATCCTTCAAAATTAATGCAAATTTCTTCACTTCAGAGCACTTAACCCGGTTGAAAGCAGCAAATTCTAACTTTTGCTCTTTCTACAAATGCAGCATTTACTGCTGTAGAGATTCAGCGCCATTCGCCTTTTCAAATTCACATTTGCATATTTATTGATTTAGGAACGGGATTCCTCGAGGTTCCATCCACGCGAAGCAAGGATTTCACCAGCAATTCGAACGAGGTTGCGAAATTTCACCGAACTCCATTCCCTTTTATCTCAGATGCTCTTGGTGTCGGGGTAAGCCATAATGACTCTTGATTATGCGCGAAGACTTTCTGTCGCCACACAAAAGAAGGAGATTCCCCAATCCTGGCAGACTTCGTGGCATAATCTTTATGTACTTTGAATGGTCGTGTCACCAACCTTAATCATCCTCGTTTGACGAAGCATTTTTAATTACTGCTGAAGTCATCTTTAGAAGGAGCAAGTGTTTTATTAATGACAATCAGTTATGGAAACCAATTCAGGCAACGAAATATTCAAGTGTACTAGACTGTGTTAAAAATGTATCAGAAAATAAGTGTACATATTCCGAGTGAAAAAAAATTGCAAAATAATACGGTCCAGATTTGTTTTTTTATTTATTTATTTTTTTTTAGAGGCCAAGCAAATTATTTCTCCAAGTTTGTAGGAAAATTCACACAGTTATTGAAGGATTCTTTTATTAAAAGAATTAGTTGCCATGGCAATTTTTAAGTCTCCCGAGTACAGTACATTGTCGGGATGCCCGACTGAGGGGGAGGGGGGGTGTCACGGTGCAGACTGCATCACTGCCATTTTTTGCTTGTGATTTTGAGGGTACTTTTCTCTTTTGGAGTGTTTTTCCTAATATAGGGGGGAGGAAAGTGAGCCCGTTCTCTTAAACGGGATGGTCTCCCTATATATTATATCAATAAGATTTAAACTGTGAGGTAGAAGCACTTAGTTACTAGACCTTTCATTTTCCTTGACTCCTCGTCGTTAACTTAGATGAATAAAATCTTAGAAGTCGCGATTTTATCATCATAATCATGTAGACACTAAAAGTACATACTGTATAAATAGAATGGTAATTGTCTGTGTTACAAGTATTAAATCAATAAAGCCTTATAGTATTGAAATATGCAGATTTATAAATTTGGTAAGTTTTTTCACAACAAAGAGAATATCTAATCCCTCTTGACCGCTTAGTGTGATCTTTATAGTGTATGAGTAGCTTCAATAGGGTAGGGATGGCAGTTGAGACAATGGAAACTTTCAAAATGGTGATATTTAGATTATGTGGCACAATTGCCATGATTTGTAAATAATATGAGTAAATGTGCTCATACTATATAAAAATGATGGCTATTGTGTCACAAGTAGATTCGTTTGACTACTTTTTCTTTCACAATGGAACATCTTTGCACCAGTTTTCAACAGCAAGTATAAAATAGAAAAAACATTAGTAAATTATATAATCAGTAAAACTAACTATTAATATTACCTTCAAGTGAACAGTACTTCTAATAGTTTTATAAAAATACTGGCAATTTAATATCAAATAAATTTTTAGTTTTCACAAAAGAAGTTGTCTTAAGTGAAGTAAGGCAAAGTAATGCCCCGAATTTGGTAAAAATCACTTTGCCTTATCTGAACGGCGACAGTTTTGCATTAACAGAAAGCCATAAGTGTATCTTTATAGTGCCATTTGGCACTATTTGGTCTGAAAACAGGAAAGGAAACTTTAAATCCGAGCTCAAGTTTAATCCTTATTTGCCAACAAATCATTATTTGAGTTAATTACTCTTCCTTTAACAGAACGTTTTTAATTACCATTGCTGATATCTTCTCAGAACTTTCCGTTAATGAGGTGCCAAACTCGGTTTAGCTATCTATGGGTTTGCCAATACTTCCAAGTCGGCAAAATACAACCATATCATCAGACGTAATTACTTTTCGTTATTCATTACGAGAATTACACCATGAAAGTTATTTCTGCAGACTAATGCTGCTCCGTCAACAACTTAATTTGCTTATTGATAAAATTTTCGAACGCCCGGAAAAAGCAATGACTCTGGTCTTTCATTCTAAATGCATTTTGGGCTGCATGCCTTCAAAGATTACGCAGAAGAGCCATTTTCAAGCATATTTCAGTGCACATACTAATCTGAATTGCTTGGTTAGAGGTTTACTTTATTATGAAGTTGATTACACTAATGAGAAAACGTTGACGAAACTTGAATAGCTAATTAAAGTTTTTTTAACTACTGGGCATAATGCTAGTTAGTGAACGATACTTTTATCTATGGAATACTTTTTATCCGGTGCATTAATTCTTGTTATGAATAGAATGTCTTTCTCTCTATATTTTAAGTGATTTTTTTTTCTTTCAAGAAAACAGTTCACTTTTTTTCTAGAAATTAAAACTGTAAACTCGTTGGATAATTTTCGAAGCATGTAATGTTTGTATGTACTGTGTAGTTCTCATCATCATTATAATTTACCAGGTAACCAAATTTGGATCATGCTTTCAATAGTTCCAGTTTCCTTTATCTTCTGTTCACATTTCATCTTGTGCTTGATTATTTGCTTTTTCATTGTATTCTTTGAAAGAAGAGTCATAAAACTGAAATATAACACTGCCTATGCAATGTGCAAGACATATACAATGAAGTGAATTAAAATGGCACAAGTGCCGAAAGTCTAAATGTGCAAAATATATTTGCCATACATAAATGCTGGATTTTTTTATACAGAAAAATTAATGTTTAAGTTTTTTTTATTATAGCTAAAATCTTTATTTACTAATAATATAAAGCTGTAGAGTTTGTTTGTTTGTTTGTTTGAACGCGCTAATCTCAGGAACTACTGGTTCGATTTGAAAAATTCTTTTTGCGTTGAATAGTCCATTTATTCAGGAAGGCTTTAGGCTATAGTTTGAAAAGATTCGACAAGCGATTCTTTTTTTATTCGAATTCAAGGCAATTTTCACATAAATCGCCGAATACTGGGGTTAAAAATTACTTTCACATATTAATGATATATATCGTTGGAAGCAGAAAAATTTTCTCCGTCCTATGCAGTTTGTTCCAATTCTTTAACTTAAACACAGCACGAGTTATTCAATTTTTAAACTTTCCTTTTGCAAGGCTTCGCCCGATTTCTTGCAATACTTGGTTCATTAAAACCATCAATAAAAAATGTTTTGATTTTTACACCATTGGATTGAACGATATTTTTAACCCCAGAATTGATTCGACTTACAGTCGGAGAACCAAGCTTTTATCTCCACTAGAAAAAAAGTTACAAGCGTTTGAACTTTGAGTTCGAAAACCTCTTTTCTGATCAAATTATTAACGTTTTATTGCGTTGCTATGCAGATATCTTTTAAATTCATTGTTGGTTCCCTTTTCTTCATTTCGTTTCTTAAAAGCATTTTATTTCTCGGCATTTCTAGGCCCTCCTATGATGATTATAACAAGACAAATAATTCCTTTTAGTTCGGTACAATTGGAAAGATTTTAGCCTTTAATATTTAATTGTGACATAATGTAGCAATTTGATATTTGACAACAAACGTGCCTTTTAACTTTCAAAAAAATAGTGGGGAAGACCGCAGATTTTGTCGATATAGTTTTTGTTTCGTACTGCTATTGTTTTCTTATTCTTTCGACTTTTTTTTTTTCTTAAGGTAGGTTTCAAATGAGTCAAACCTTTTTTTTTTGTTTTTAATGATTTAAGATAGTTACTAATCTAAGTCAATAATTTGATTCGTCATATTTTTGTAACGTTTTTACTACTTTGTATCATTGGTACTAAACACATAATTTAATTGCATAGTATTTTTATATTGGGTAGTGTTTAATTATTCTTTTAACGCTTTTTTCCTTATGTAGCACATATATACGTTGGCTTCAAATGAGTCTAATTTTTTTTAATGGTTGCATATAGATACTAATCTAAATAAATAATTTGATTTGTCATGGTTTAGTACAACATGGGTACTTATCTAAACACATAATAAAAGTGCGTGGTTTAGATCGTTTTTATTTCCGAGGAAGCATGTGCAAATAATTCAATTGACTTTTTGATGCAGGAGAACTGTTTAGCGGGGAGTAGTTTTTCGAAACTTTCCTCGCTACTTTAAAGGCGAGCCGCCTTGACGGCGAGCAGTTGGTTTAAACTTTCCGCACTGCTGTAAAGACGGAAAGTTTAAACAAACTACCCTCCTTGGCGACGAGTAGTTTGTTTAAACTTTCCTCGCTACTTTAAAGGCGAGCCGCCTTGGCGGCGAGTAGTTTAATTTTTCCCCACTACTTTAAAGCCCGTGCAACGCCGGGCCACGCAGCTAGTTATAAATAATCCTGAAAATAGGTGACCCATTCTGGCCGCTGGATGACATTCGCCTCACAATTAGTCTTCTGTTATTTGGCAGCAAAATAGGTTATGGTTGCTAACAATCTAAGGCTTTTGTCTTTCTTCAACTATTAAACTCTTATTCGTTCTAGAATAACAACAAGTAAACATTCATATCCGCATAAATCTGAACATATGGCACAATCATCAAATGCTAAAAA